>VDFB02335715.1:0-20721 GCA_007258455.2 Sequoia sempervirens | reverse complement strand
GAAACAATTTGGAGCCACAGATTTTCTGTACACTGGTGATTGTGCCAGATTTGTAAATGTTGCTTATCTATCTCATTGATAGTAGAAGCAACCAGATCTTAATCTACTTCATGTTGTGTTCCAGAATGGTGTTTGTCTTGAATTAATCATCTGATTTAAGAAGCTTTCAAGGAATGAAGTTTGGTTTTTATGTTTTGTTTAAATGGTGACTTGCAATCTGCTATTGAAATCAACACTGTGAATAAATGAAACTATGTGTTAGTCACAAGTTAAGTTTGTTCTATAGTTTTAGTTAGGAATTCCTTGGAAGGTGATAGGTCTGGTTAATTCGGATGAAGTATCATTCTTTTTTGTCTCAAAGCCTTGATCTATATTTGTCTGTTTCTTTAAAAACCCCAGTTAAATTAGGTTTTATTTCATGCTTGATCTCATAACAATCCAGAAGCTCAACACCAACAGGCCCCTTGAACATTACTATTACATTGACCACTGAGGGACATCAGCATAGTTGAGACCCAACTACAAAGACCTTGGGAGCTAAGATATCCATGTGGTCATCTTTCTCTTTCAGGAGAAACAGAGTAGCAATATTTTGTTTGCATGTTGTTGTGCCAAAACACACGTCAACACATAGTTAAAATAGATCAATTAATTAACAATAAATCCAATCAATTTTGAAAGCAAAAAAATAACCAAGCACAAGGCATATTGGCTCTCCTATTTTTTTATCCAATCTCATTATCTTGTTGGCTTGGCTTATAATGTTGATGTGAAGAAAGATTGATCTTAGTAATCTATTCACTAGGTCTAGGATCACTTTTTACACATTACATTTTAGTGAACCTAACACATCCTACACTAGATAAATATTCTAATTTATATTTCATATCCTTTAAATTTGAATTATCAATCAAAATTTTCAAAAATTAAATCACTTTGTGTTTGCAATTTAAAGTGTGTTTGCATTTGAAAAATAAGTTTTTTTTTGTTTAATCTCTTGCAATTATTAGAACTTTTATTTTATTTGCATTTCAGTAATACATTTGATCTATAGAAAAATTTAATAATTTTATGAATTAGTGCATGATTTAGTTGAAAATAATATCATTTTTGCAAAATTAAAAAACCCTAGTTCATTTCATTAGGTCATATTTTCACAAAATTAGGAAAAACTATAGAATTTTCAGCTTTAGATCTGGATTGTACTAGTCTCGAACCTCTATTAACTATGATCACTATCACAAAATTCAAACTTCTCAAAAACAATAACTCTAGTCTAGCGTACCTAGTTCCCATGACTTGCTTAGTTGTAGCCAAATTTCAGGAGCAGATTGATATTTGTGCTCTCTATGCAAATCTAAAAACTATTTCTAAAACCAACATATGTAACAAACCTGAGTTGTTGCATTTGATTATAACTAGTGATATTGGGCATAAACATAAATTGAACCTTATAATTAATGTTGTAATTAAACTCTTGGAAAAAGTATAATAATTTGATCATGTCAAATCTCTTTCTGCAAGTTTTTTATAGATATAATGAGCCTTTTAGTAGTGATTATTCTGATATGCAAGATGAATCCCTTGATGACTTCATCTCACCTAAATCTTCCATTAATACTCCACAATTGGTTATTTACCCTCCTTCAAATAAACCTCAAACATAAAATCAACTTGTGCTTATTATTAGACCACCATAAAAAAAAACACAAAACTTCTGGTCATATCTTCAACTTTGCAATACAATTGACTCAACATAACCATATACAACAAAATGTATCACAAAAACAAAATTACCATGTTGTTGCTCATACACACAACACAAGAAATAATAAGCAACCAAAACAAACACCAATTATTCCATTTTCAATACCATTCCTACAACTTATTCTCCTTCCTACACCTCATTTGTCTCGACATAGTGGTAAGCAATATGATCTTGTGGAGTAGCTTCATGCTACTTCTGCCAAGATTTTGTTGTGAGACTTTATTCAAAATTTACATATCTATCATAGTATGCTTCAAGAGGATTTACAAAAAGTTTATGTGCCACCTTATGCTAAACCAAATGATGTATCAGCTTTTCTTGAGGGTATGAATTCAATGAATTTAGAGATTAGATTTTATCAAAATGAATTACCTCATCTTAAGATTCAAAAACAATATGATTCCTTGATGATAATGGTTGTTATTAATGAAAATGGTGTTAGGCATACCCTTATTGATAATGGTTCAAGTATTAATATTTATAACATTGACCTTTTAAATAAGCTCGATGTGAATAGGTCTCTTATTCAAGTCAACCCACAATACTTTGTCCCCCTTTTTGGCCAAAGTAGGACATTGAAATCAACATTTTTCACCAAATTTTCACTTTATAGAACCTATAGAAACAAAACCATTCAAAATTTGGAGATGATGTGAACTAGTTATTTGTGAGGATTTTTGTGTAGATTCTAAATATATATTTTTATAAAAAAATAGAAATAAATTGTGAAATTTTTTACATAACTTTTAATAACTTATTTTTTACAATAAACAACATTTTAAAACAGTGATGTTTATGTTGTCACACCTATTTTTTTATTGAAAGGATAAAATTATAATTTCTAAAATTTAGATGTGTAACATCAATATCTAGTGCATGGATATTTTTTCATAATTTTTTGTTAGATATATTTTTTTAAATTAATTTTTGAGGTCCAAGTAATTATAAGATGGGCATAGGTGTATGTAGTCACACATTACTTGTTTTGTATTTATTGAAAATATTATTTATTTTTTGGATAAAACAAGAACATCAATACCTTGTGCACACATATTTTTTAGAATTTTTCTCTATTTTTCTCTTTTTTTGCATGTGTGAAAGAAATACCTTGATGTTTGGTGAAAAACCGCAAATATAAATATAATAATAAAATTAAAAATATTCAAAATTATACTTTTTGGAAAGCTTATAATAACAGATACATACTTACAAAACATAATTTTTAAATGACTTTATTTGATCCCTCAAAAGTTAAATAAAAAGTGGTTTTTGGTCAACATTTTGATAGGTGCAAAGGAGACTCCATTGTGGGTATGATTTAAGAATAGAGGGGTTTCATCCAAAGGGGTTTGATCTAAGGGGGTCTTATCTAAACCTCTTCAATTAAAACCCTTTAGATAGAACCCCTCAAGGCTTAAATCATTATTTTTTCTAAAAAAATGCGATTTCAAGCAAAAATCAGGATGTCCCAAGTTTGAGACCCATTATTGTGAGATGACCCATTCAACCTAATGCTTTATCTATTCGTGGTTTTGATAATGTGGGTATAAAACTATTAGGAATGATCGCATTACCTATTAAGGTCCTATCATGTTACCTACCCTTATCCATGTCATGTCAGACACACTTTCATATACTATGGGATGAGTTCCTTCCACCCTTCATAGCATAATGAAGTATACATATAACATAAAGGTTTACACAATGAAATTTGATCCTAAGTCTAAAAGTTGTTTGCAAACCAAAAAAAGAAATAAAATTCCCTTTAACACATTGATTCCATCCTCAAAGGTGGAACCTATTCTTAGTAAATATGATGACTTAGATGATTGTATATCGCCACTAACAAGGCTCTTAGATGATGATTGGGGTTGTTATATTTCACACAAAATTTCATGGGGGATTAAAAAATATCATCGTATACATTTGAAGAATCAAATAAAAGTTGTAGTGGCATCCACACAATCTTCTATAGATCCTCCTCAAACATCTAATTTTATAAATTCTAGCAATAAAGATGATACCAATTATACATTTGATTATGATATGAACAATTATGAAAAAATATCTTCCTCGAAAGAAATGGAATCTACTTATGCAAGAGGATACAAGATCTTGTCTCAATTTGGATAATGGCAATGGTTGTGGTATAAAGGAACAGGGTACCAAGGTCCCTATAGAATTAAACACGTAAGGAAAAATAAATGGTCTTGGTTATCATCCCTCAAAACCTACAAAATCTTCACGAATATCTTCACTTAATGTGAACATAATAACACAAGACCCTCCTAAGGTGATGCTTAATTTGGTTCATCCTGTATTGATAATTCCAACAAGTAAAAAGATGTCATTAGATATATTTCAAAATGATGAGTCCTTGGTGGAATTTTTGGGAGTTTATGACAACTTTCCTATTTATCATCATGATCATCGGTTTCCCTATTGCTTAAATGTTGAAACATACATTAGTAAATATGTTGGTTTATTAGATGATACGGTAGATTATCAAGACATACCCCAAAGGTTCCCTAATGTCCCAGGCCATAGCACAATACTTGTAGGAGATATTGTTGATGTCTTGATGGACCCATCTAATGTAGAAAAAATAATTTTAATTGGAAAATGTCTTGATTTTTATGAACAACAAGAAAATTCTATGTTATTACATGGCTTTCCTGAATTATTTGCTTGGTCTTATTCAAATATGTCTGGCATAGATCCTAAGGTAGTTATGCATAACATTGTGTTAGAAGATGATGTTAAACTTGTAAGAAAAAAGATTCATAAAATGAATCCCAAAGTGGATTTTTTGGTTAAGGCTAAGATTGCAAAGCTCTTACAAGTTGGTTTCATCCACCCTATTGACTATTCACCTTGGATATCAAACACACTAGCTATCATAAAATTGGATAATTGTATTTGAATGTGTATAGATTTTTGGGATCTTAATAAAGCATCTTTGAAAGATGATTTTGTTGAATACTTCTGAAGACTAGGAGGGAGGGTGAATCATTCCACACAAAACTTAACCCTTTCCAGAGCTTGAAACTTTAGGCACACCCAAACTCCTTTAGCAAATAAAGATAGAACTTTAGCAATAAAAAAGATGAATATAGCAATTTTGAATCTTTAACACCTTCAACAAACTTTAACAATGAAAGATATAGCAATAAACAAATCAATAGCAAAGAGAAAGAGATATAGAACACTCACATGCACAAAGAGACACTAGATTTACGTGGAAAACCCAATGAGTAAAAAACCATAGTGAGAGTTAACTCACAATATAAGGCCCATTGCCAAAAGACTTGCAAGAATGCTCACTGCCTTAGAGCAAGAAACAAAAAGGACTTGCAACTCTAAAGTACCAACCAACTCCAAGAGAAAGATATAGAGGACCTGATGAGATTCACTATCTTAGAGCGGGATACAAAAGATATATAAGATAATTACAAAGATTACCTCACAACTCTCTGTTGACTAAGGAATTCAAGCATAATTTATCTTTCCTTCCATAATATTTAGCACTATCTCTACTAGATATTCAATCCAGCTTTCTCACACACTTGTTCACACTTGTACACTTCTTAATTCAGTAATGTCTAGAATGATATTGCATTTATATCCATCACAACTTTTGATTCTTTCATTAGGTCAGCTAGAAAGAGAATAAACAATAAACTCAACCGGTCGGCCACCAAAGCATGATGTAGTCCTATCCAAGGGATAGAGAGGACCAAAAAAAATATTAACACTTCTTTTAATGTCATCCAAAATGATTTACATGTAGGTGCACATCAACCTAAGTTGGCATCAAGGAAATCTGTGGATGAGACATTGACGCACATAACCAGTTAGCCCATAAACACTCTTTCAATTAATTTTTCTTGATGTAGTTCTAAAAAAGATAGGTCAAGACCCAAATCTATCATGACACACCTTCCATTGTTTGCATAGCCCCCCAAGCAAAGGAACATGCCTTGTTGGCCAGATACCCATAAATAACCTAGAAAGCTAACTCAAGACACAATTCAGCACCAAAGTGACCAATTAGCAACATGAAAATTACATAGGGATGTTCCTTGAACATCCAACATCACTTCCATACACTTATTTCATATTTTCATCCCATCAACTGCAACCACAGACCAAAAAGGTACAAATAATTTTGTTCAAGAAACACATAATACATAACTGGATGATGTAACATTTTTAGAACATCTTGCGGACCACTTCAGCATGTGAGATTGGAACTGAGATATTTCACATACATTTTAAACACATTCACCAAGCTATAGGAGTGGAGACATTAATGCAAAGAAATACAGAGCATTTCTCGAACCAGTCCAGACAACTAGAAACACTGCCAACCTTCTGCAATTCACATGAACCTCCTTGGCAACATTGGTGACCTAAAAAGATAGGAGTGCAATGTACACAGAGCACTAACATTGGATGCCAAACTACAAGACTAGAACTAAAACAAAAAATGAATGTAGAGAATTCTCCTAGACAGACTTCAATGCACCTTTCTGAACCAGAAACATTTGAACAACTTGTGGAGACCAAAAATTCCTTTCAACAACACATATTATTAGGAACATCATGAGAGAGTATTAGATTGACTGTAGATCATCTCTCCAACATTATTCATGCTTCTAATCCTCATCTTAATATATTATCATGACAACAACTCTGTTGTTAGTAATAATGCATTATATGAACATCAACAATAATACTTCTTTGATAGGGCATGTCATCCAACCATGAACTTCTTAAACTCTTCTCTTCTTTGATAAGTCATGACATACAACCATGAACTTCTTCAACTCTTCTCTTCTTTGATAAGGCATGAAATCCAACCAATGTTATCCCAAACTGAATGTAACAAAGACAACCAATGTTAAGGACTAACAACATATTACTCAGGTGCCAACAATCTCCATCAATGACAACTATTAGTGTTGACATCCATGACAAAAACACAACCATTAGTATTGACATCAATGGAAAAAACTTCCCACAATCTCACCCTTTGGCATTGATGGCAACACACTACTCACTCTCCACCTTTTACATCAAGGACAAAGGGCCAAACACTTGCACAAGCCATCATGACTTTTTTTGTCTTTAGAAGCAAAGGGGAAAATGATCTTCTATTGAAGCAATAGCATATGCTCCCCCTTTGACCAATAGAATCTCTTTTCTCACACATAAACAACAAATACACAATTTCTTAAAGACTCCCCCTTACTACTGCTCCCCCTGAAGGGTAGCATCCATCAATCTAGTTGAAAGGGTATGACATGAGTTTCTCCCCTGGAAAGATGCACCATCTATGCATATAGTTAGAAAAATGAGGGGAAATAATCCCTAGCTCCTACCTCATATATTGAAAGGTATCCTTTGAAAGAGCCTTTGTAAGCAATCTGATCCTTTGTAGGCACATACTCCATTCTAACGTCATGCTCTACAACTTTCTCTCTCAAAAAATGGTACCGAATTGAGATGTGTTTAGTCCTTGAATGCATTACCAGATTCTTAGAAATGTTAATATTATCACACAGTATAGGAATAGGTTCATCATACACTACCTTTACATCATTTAAGGTATGCTTCATCCAAAGCACTTGAGTGCAGCAAAATGCTACAACAATATATTTTGCTTTTATTGAATCCTATTTTTCTGAGCCATGAGACCAATCTATCTCCCAAAAAGAATACACTTCCACTTGTGCTCCTTCAGTCATCAAAATAACCTTCCCAATCAACATTAGTATAGGAACTCAAAGAGAAATTTTGATCCTTTTTATACCTTAGGTCATAATCCAAAGTTCCTTTCAAGTATCTAAAAATTATTTTCACAACTTTCTCATGAGATTTCTTAAGATTGGCTTGAAATATAGAAACTAAACATATCACATGCATGGTATCAAGTCTACAAGTAGTTAAGTATAGTAATCCTCCAATTATAGACCTGTAGAGAGTCTAATCAACCTTTGGAGACTCATCTGATTTACCTAGGTGATAGCCAGTCACCATAGGAGTACCCACAAGTTTAGAATCTTCCATTCCAAACTTCTTCAACATTTCCTTTACATATTTGACTTGAGAAGTTAAAATTCCACCATCTTGTTGAATAATCTGAAGACCAAGAAAGAAGGATAACTCACCGATCATTGACATTTCAAATTCTTTCTACATCTCCTCTGTAAAAAATTTGCACATATTGTCATCTCCACCAAAGATGATATCATCAACATACACAACTACAATCAACAACTTATCTTCCTAAACTTTAATATATAGATTATTGTCTACATTACCCTTCTTGAATCCTCATTGAAGTAGATACTAATCTAGTCGCGCATACCAAGCTCTAGGAGCTTTTTTGAAACCATATAGATCTTTCTTAAGTCTACAAACCATGTTTGTATCTTCTGATAACTGGAACCCATCTAGTTGTTCAATGTATACCTCTTCTTCTAGATCACCTTTTAGAAAAGTTGACTTGACATCCATTTGATATACCTTGAAGTTCTTGTGAGAAACAAGAGCAAGAAACATTCTTATTTCCTCCAGCCTAGCTACTGAAGCAAAGGTTTCCTCAAAATCAATACCTTCAACTTGTGAATAGCCCTTGAAAACCAATTTGGATTTGTTCCTTACTACCTCACCATACTCATTCAACTTGTTTTGGAATACCCACTTTGTTCCTATCACATGCTTCTCGTAAGGTTTGGGAACTAGTTCCCAAGTTTGACTTTTCTCTATTTGATTTAGTTCTTCCTCCATATCCTTTATCCAATTTTCATCTTTGCTAGCATTAGCAAAGTTCTTGGGTTCCATTTTTGACAACAGGAACAAATTCACTTGCACATTTTCTCTTGTAAACTTTCTTCTTGTTAGCACACCTTCATTTTTGTCTCCAATGATCTAATCTAGAGAATGGTTCTTTTGCACATATTTTGGAGTCTTGAGAGTCTTCACTAGTTTCGGTTCCTCTTCTTCTTTCTCTTTTATTCATTCTTCTTCTTCTTCAATCTAGGGAAGTATATTAGATCCGGAAACCTCATGTTCATGTTAGATTTGACACAAGTCTTCATCAACCTTAACATTTGTAATTTCAATCATATTTTCCAATCTCTTGTTGTAGCATGTGTATGCCTTTATCTTGGTTGAGTAACCAAGAAAGATTCCTTCATCACACCTTGAATCAAACTTTCCAAGATCTCCTTCATCTCTTCTGATATAACATCTACTATCAAAGATTCTAGAATATCTATCAGTGGGAGGTCTTCCATACCACAGCTCATAAGGGGTCTTATTGATGTTGACCCTCAATTGTACTCTATTAAGAAAATAGACAACAGTATGTATTACTTCCTTCTAATACATATCTGGTAGATCAACATATTTCATCATTATCCTATCCATTTATTGCACTATTTTATTTTCTCTTTCACCTACCCCATTTTGTTGAGGGGTTCTAAGGGTAGACATGTAGTACCCCTCCATTTATGCTTATGTTTTCTGCTGATATGTTTTCACACTGTTAGACTATGATACTTTGTTTGGATATTTTGATCGCTGGTTTTGAGCGACAGTGGATTTATTTTGTGACATGATGATACATTGTATGGTGATATTTGATTTCTGATATGCTTTGAGATAGCGTAGATGTTTATTTTCAGTTGATTATTGCTATGTATATGTTTTGATGGACTAACTGTTATTTAATTCATCACCGATGTGATGTGTATTGGTGTGGAGAACGGAATCACATCACTCGCTTGCGAGTTCCTGTGATGTCGTGATTTTCTCAGACGGGTGCCTGCAATGGTTTATATATATATATGCATGTTATTGCTTGGTTGTAGGATTGCAGTACATGACACCGACTCCACCTGGTTACTCAGGTCTGAGCGTGTCAAGACTCAACGGATATGTTGATTGGGAGGTAGTAGTTTGGTTCATCCTAGTCTAGTCTATAACCTGGTCATAGTACATCGTCTGTTTTAGTTCAGAGTCATAGGTTGCCTTGTACTTTTCCATTTGGTTTAATTGCTTGAAAGGAAAAATGTCAATTTTAATAATAGTTTATTATGTTTTATTTACTGTTATTTAAATTAAATTTTAATGTTAAAGAAATTAGTTTTGCAAGTTATTTAATTAATTAATTAGTTTGTTTGGTTAAATGGTTTGATCATAAAGATTAAATTTATTTAATTAAATTAATTAATTAATTAAATTAAATTGTTTAAGTGTGTGAATAGTTTTATTTGAAATTAAATATTATTTTTGTGGAAATGGCATGCTTTATTATTAAATATATTTGCTTTTGAAAATTGTAAAATTTAAATAAATTAATTAAAATGCATGCAATTTGAAAAAGGAAAGATTGCCGAGAAGTGGTTGAGAAGATATTGTGTACTTCTCAACAAGTGTGCCAGTGCATTTATGATTTTTGGTTGAGGAATTTGTTCGCGAAGGTTAATTTGGATCTGAAAAAAAACACAGAGGGATTCTATTCTATTTTCTCTTCACGGGAAAATTATCAGTGCTTTTGTAAAAAAAAATTGTATATGCTTTTGGTATATTGTATACTTGTGGAAGTTCTCTGGTTCTTGTTTTGGGAATTGGTTCTCGGGAAAGAAATTTGGAAGCTACAGGCAACAGAGGCAACAGAGGCTCTCTTCACCAGTAAGCAAAGGAAAACAGCTATTCTTCTTGTAAATTTTATTTTGTTGGTTTTTTGAAAGGGAATGCTTCTGAAAAGAAATTAGTTTAATTTAAATCCCTGTATTTCTCGCACAGAAATTGTTCTCTGTATTTTGTTTTCTAAAGATTTGATGGATTCAGAATACCTCTGTAGTATACTCTCTGTAGAAAGTATTTGAATTTTTATGAAGGGAATTATTTGTTAAAAAAGGAAATTGAAACCTCTGGGGTAAATTAGGATTTGAATGAAAAATATACTGTGCGTGTTTCTTTAAAAACCCTGAAGAAATTTGGTAATTTCCCCAATTTCCCTAATAAAACCCTGTGAAAATTTCTTTATTCTTAATCATGAAACTCTGTGAATATATATATATATATATTCAATCATATATAAATTGGGTTGTGAAGAAATTCTTTTGGTAATACTGTTCAGACAAATTGTTTAATTCTTTTGAAGAAGTTTATTTTATTTATGCCATAATCCGTACGGCGAAAATTATAATGGCGGATTAAAGTCCGCAGACCCAAGGTTCGGATTTCTTTTAAAAAAAGAAATAAATTAAAAAAAAATAAGTTAAAGTTGGTTTTGGGGAGGGCCGAAACCCTCCCCACACCATTTATGGTGGGCGCAGCCACCATGGCTGCGGCATGCTGTAGGGACGCACTCTCCCCCCATAGGAGAGCCGCAGCCGGGCTGAAATGTAGGTTTTAAATCATTTTTTGTATTATATATAGAGAGATCACAAAAATAGAGTGCCAAAAAAGCAAGCTCAGGAGAGGCTAAGCCTCACATCAGGAGCTACAAGAGTATCCATAATAGAGATATACACAAAAGAACCAAGAGAAGCGTAATCAAAGCTTTGAAGACACTAGAATAAGATATCATCCATGTTATCAACCCAGGCCGTCCACCCCTTAGCACCTTCCATCCAGACAATGCGTTTCGAATCCTGAATCTGAGCCAGCATGAGGATCTGCTCCTTGTTGACGTTCCTGTTGTTCTTTACCTCTTGGGTCAGCATTTTGCAAGTCTTCTCAAATAACTACAGATTGTCCAGAGTCTGCCTCCAAGCGTAGCCACCCTGCATCTCATATATGAAGAACGTGGAAAAACCATTCTTGAGGAACCTTTTAAGCTTTTCTTTTTCAATCAGCATAGTGGTGCGGACCTGCAGGAAAATTTTAAGATAAATGAGTTTCCGAAAAGACTCAGTAAGAATTCTGGGATTGCTCTGATATCTTTCTTCGTTTCTACATTTCCAAATTTGCCACAAAATATTAGAGGAGAGAATTTTCCAAAATAAATTAGAGTCTTGCTTCAGCCCAACAATATGGCCAGTTATAATCTCAATGATTTTAAAGATCGAAGGAAAAATGATGCCAAACATATGCCAAATTTCCTTAGGAAAAATACAATAAAAAAGAATGTGTCTACCAGTCTCGAGTAACCTGCACATAATACAATGATCAGTGACCGAGGAATCTTTTCTGATAGGGAGCCTATCAAGAATAACAAGCCAATTAAAACATTTTATCTTAGGTTCAACAGGACCTTTCCAGAGATTCTCAAAAAATTTCTTCCACGAGTGGGAGTCGAGGGTAGAATACCAAACATTGTTGATGTGATCAATAATGGCCTCAGAATGCCCAATAATATTATATATATTCTTGGCTTTAATTTTGTTTAAGATGGTCCCATCCGGCCATTTACTGCTTAAGAATATGTGAGAATCAATTTGACAAGAAGCCAGGAGATTCATGGTGGCCTTCCAGATCAAGTTATAGGTCTTCTTCTGGGAGACGGGTAAATCAAACTTGTTACTGAGATCCTCCCAGCTAATTAACCTGTCATGCTCAAACAAGTCAGCCAATTGAGAGATGCCTTTGTTATCCCAATGCCTAGCAAAGTAGCCCTGAGAGAGGGCGAGGGGCTTGCTAGAGGAGCTTAGGTTCCACCAGATGGACCTTTCACCATAAAGATGAGTATCATCATGGAAGGTCTTGTTAGTGATAAAGCCTCTCACTTCGTTCCAAGCTTTCCAAATGGATCTAAAAACAGCAGATCCTTGCACAAGAACAGGAAAATTACCAAGGACAAGATCATTGAAGGGAAGACTCTTCCAGGATTTAGCCTTCTTGGGGTATCCCCTTTCAATGTTATTCCTAACCAGGACCTTCCAAGGATCATCGCCATCAAGAGAGTGAAAGATCCACTTGGTGGCAAGGGAAATCCCCTGGAGCCTAAGATCTTTCAGGCCAAGCCCCCCAAGGAGTTTATTCGTATGGCACCAATCCCATTTAACCGCGTGCATTTTGTTTTTACCTTTGCCATCAGACCAAAGAAATTTCCTAACCGCCTTTTGAATTTCAAGAATTTGATAGTTACTGAACATCCAGGCCGAAGAGTAGTAAATATTATAGGACGAGAGAATTTTTTGGCAAACTTGCACTCTGCCAGCCAACGACAGGGCCCTGTTGTGCCACTTATTGAGTTTCTTGAAGATCTTGTCTTTGACCCAAGACCACATCTCTTTAAGGGAGGGATCAATGGAGAAGGGAATGCCAAGATATCTCACAATTTTGTTCGGGCCCCCCCACTGAAAGTGATAGTTCTTGAACCAGTTAGGCGGCTGCTCATTCCAACCAAGGCAGATAGACTTGAGGTGAGAGAGACGGGCACCTGAGATCTTGCAGAAAAGGTTGAGCTTGTGATACAGAGCCTCAAAATTGTCAGTCGTGGCTTCAAGGAAGATCGCGGTGTCATCAACGAATTGGCAGTTAAGAAGCTCTTGGTTATTAGGAAGAGAGATGCCTTTAACAGCCAAGGAGATAGAAGCAACCACAAAGAGGGCAGGGGCCAAGGGGCAACCCTGTCTGATGGATCTTCCAAGAGGAAAGGAGTCAGATAGGGATCCATTCACATCCACCTGGGCGAAGGCATCTTTGAGTAAGATTTTAACAGAGTTGTAGAAAGAGCTAGGGAAACCGAAAGCCTCAAGCATCATGGAGATGAAATTCCATTCCACTCTGTCGTAGGCTTTCTCGAAATCCAGAAGGAACATGACAGAATCTTGTTGAGAAACGTTAGCCCAATTCATGGCTTCCCAGCTGGTGATCAGGTTTTCAAGGATATATCTTCCTTTAATGAATCCAGTTTGGGTAGGGCTCACAAACTTGGGCAGGATATTCTCAATTCTCAGAGCCAGAATCTTGGCGAATATTTTATAGGAAACATTGAGGAGAGTAATAGGTCTCCAATTCTTGATGAGCACTTTGTCCCCATCCTTGGGGAGCAATTTAATAATTCCCCTATTAATGGAGGTACCCAAGGAGCCTCTATCAATGGCCTCAGAGTAAATATCCAGAAGGTCTTTGCAAATCCAATCAATATTAGCCTTGTAGAACTCAATTGGGAGACCATCAAGGCTAGGGGCCTTGTCATTATCAAGCTTTTTGATGGCATTTTCAATTTCCTCCAGAGAGAGATCTTTAGAAAGCAGATTGGTTTCTAAAGTGGAGATCTTGTTAGGGATGAGGGAACGAACTTGAATTCTCAAGAGGGAGGCATCCTCCGAATCCTCAGAGGCAAAAATATTATGGTAAAAGTTGACAAAGGCCTTTTTAATGTTTTCGAGGTCATTTATCTCATGATTATCAACAACTATTCTTTCAATATTTTCATTAGATTTCTTTTGCTTGATGAGGTTAAAGAAGAATTTGGAGCCTCTGTCCCCAAACTGCAACCAGTGCGCACGGGATCTGATCTTGGCGCCATTGACCTTGACCTGTTGGTGTTGTCTAAGGGCATCTTTAGCCTTAACAACTTGAGAGATGAGCTCACAATCAGTAGGATTGGCTTGGATGTTGGTTTCAGCAACCTGCAGCTCAGAGGAGAGCTTTTTTTCCACAAATCTAAAGTCTTTGGACCTTTTTTTCCCAATGGTTTTTAAAAGATTCTGCCAGGCATGAATGTTCAAGTTCCATCTATCCAAATGAGAATTGGCAGGAAAGTTGTTTCTATTGATGAGATTAATGATACGGATGGCGCAAAGAGTGTCATCATCTTTGAGCAGGTTAGTATTGAGGAAAAATTTTGGATTGGAACTTCTGCTGCGACTAGGGGAGCTGTTGATTCAAACACAAGAAGAGATGGGGTGGTGGTCAGAGAGAGAGGTGGGGGTAACAAGGACCGCACAGCCGAAATTATCAGGGAGAAAGGAGAAAAAGTTCTTGTCAGCATAAAAATGGTCAAGCCTAGAGTAAATTCTATAGGGACCCTGTTGGAAGTTACACCAGGTATGCCAGATTCTAGGGTAAGAGTCTTTAGTGCCAGCCAAGGGATCAAATAAATGTTTGGAACTTATCATCTTATTCCAGTGCATTTTTTCAAAGTCTTTCCAGACAAATGGGAGACCACCAGTTTTGTCTTCTTGAGACTCAATCATGTTGAAGTCTCCCCCCACAAGCCAAGGGATATTAGGGAGAGCAGCTAACCAGGCCCAGAGACTCACTCTCTCCTTGAAATCATTCGGGGCATAAATAGAGCATATGCCAAATATATTGTTATTGAGATTAAAAGTAACCCAAACTGCCCTGTTACAGGGGGAAGTCTCGTTGCCAATGATAAAATTGGCCCATTTCCTGTTGATCAGGAGAGCAACGCCACCCCTACCTCTAGGGTGGTTGGTGTAAAGTTTGGTTGCATCTTTCCACAGAAAGTTGAGGTTGGCATCCAGAGTGTAGCCGGTGGCCTTAATCTCCTGTAGCATAAGGAAGTCCATGGCATTACAGGTGTCAAGGAAACGCT
The DNA here is from genome assembly GCA_007258455.2 of Sequoia sempervirens. Taxonomy (NCBI): domain Eukaryota; kingdom Viridiplantae; phylum Streptophyta; class Pinopsida; order Cupressales; family Cupressaceae; genus Sequoia; species Sequoia sempervirens. Next base: position 5,425 of record VDFB02335715.1, on the reverse strand, counting down.
TAATGACCCACCTTCTGTCAGGGGATTCAAGCCCCCAAATATTCCACGAAATGTAGTTCATTGGGGAACATTTAAGGGAGGAGAGCAACTGTCAGAGGATCCTGCAATTGGGGCCGTCACAATGCCCTGACTGTCAGCAATCTTTTTCTTGGAGGGGTTCTTATTTTTGGAGTCTAAGCGTCTCCCCCTCCGCTTAGCCATGGGGAAAGCATCCCTTAACTCATCATCATTCTCAGAATTGTCAGGGGAAATGTAATCCAATTCCAAAGAATGCTTCTGAGGGAGAAAGGTCGAACCCACGGAAACATTGTTGGCCGGGATGATTTCAAGCAAGCAATCATCCCCAAGCTCACAGAAAACTTTAGGGGGGAAGCTTAGGGGAGGGGTCGGGTCAGGGCACCTGATAGAGCAATCCACCAGTGCCGAGCACGAATGGGTGGAGCTGGTTAGGGTTTCCTTGGATGTGGACGCAACAGAGTTGACGGCAAAAAGGGTAGATTGAGAACAAAGGGCCCGAGAGTCCTCTATAGCAGTACTATTCTGTTTATTGGTTCTATGCCTACGCTTGTTGGAGGTTTTAGCCTCCGCAGTGAGTCCGGTGTTCGGAGCAACAGCTGCGGGGGGGAAATGAATCAGGCGAGAGACTGGTAGGGGGGAACAAAAGAGGTGGATGGGATGAAGGAGGTCAAAGGGGGTGCGGGTTTCGCGAGCGCGTCAAAGAGAGGGGTTTTATCCAATGAGGGGTTCGAGCTAGGGTTACCAACAGATGACAAATTACGGGGAGGCGAGGGTTTGGAGGGCAGAGGTTTTTTCTTAATGATAGGGCAGTCTTTCCTTAGATTCCCTTCCCTTCTGCACAGGAAGCACACATTCAGACCCCCAAGAATTTCAATGGGGCACGCGAATTTGTCATCAGTAATACAAATATTAATTTCAGAGGGAATTTCATAACCAGGATTCAGCAAAATAAGAACCCTAACGTCCATATGAGGGACAAGTTTGACAGTATCATCCATTCGGATGACCTTACCAAGAGGCTCAAGCAACTGAGGGAGGAAACGCCATAGAAATGGCGGGATTTGTTTGACCACAATCCATCGAGGGGCTGAGAGCGCAAGGACTTCCTCATGAATGGCCTCAGGCGACCACGCAATGGCGCGGAAGGATGTAGAACCCACGGTCCAGTATTGTTTTTTAAGAATTTCATTCCGAGCTTCATGATTAGTGAAAAAAATTACAAACAACCCTTTTTGTATCTGCCTACAGAAGGAGATGTGGAAACCAAGTTTCAGGTTCCAAAAGTTGTGAAACCAGTCATCAAGAAATTTCCTTGGCAGACATTTATCCACTTCAACAGCAGAAAAGAAAATAGTAGAATTTTTAAGTCTATTTTTCTCCTTACTAATTTCAGCTAGCATTTCAGGATTAGGAGAAACAGAGAGAGATGTGGGAGCAACCCCACAATTCTTACCGGTTTCGGAGGTTTCATTAGGGTTCAAGAGGGAAAACCTTACGCTCGCGTTGACGGAGATACCAGATTTCGCCACCACCTCAGAGAACAACTTGGGTCTCAAATGCAAGGGGGAAGAATCGGGATTGTCTATGCAAGAGTTGTCAGATGCCATAAATGCTTTAGGGACCGCCGAGGAGGAATTAGGGGGTACGGCCTCTGCCGAACGCCAGAGGGAAGAGGATGAAGATTGATTCATATTAAATGCATATAAAAGCCTATACTATGCAGGAATGAACACACCTGATGAGACGCCGCCTTTACCCAGATTTCGAGGAGCGAAAATTTTCGCGATCGAGCCTCAACAGCTACAAAAAGTTAAAGTTTTATCTTTAAATCATTTTTTTTAAAAAATACATATATAAATGGCGTTTGGTTTTAATGCATTATGTATAAATTTTGGATTATAATTTAATGTTTTTATTTATATATATATTATATTTATATATATGTATATATGTATATATATATATATGAATATGTATGTATATATATTAGAAGAATAAATTAATAATATTTTTATATTAATATTTATATATATAAACATATATGTATATATATGTTGTATATAAATATTCGAAAGGCTTGTGATTAATTAATTTAGAAAAATAATTTTGATATTTTTTTTATTTTTTTTAAATTGCATGTGGAATTTAAGATTGAGAAAATAAATTGAAAGTGTTATTATATTGCGTGAATGTAAAACTGGAGTTAATTGTTAGATTGGATTTTCGTATTGAATGGAAAATAAATAATATTTTAGATGATTGGTTTGGTTCACTCTATTTGATTGATTGGATTTAGTATATCCAAACAGTAGATATTTACTTTTCTTGATTTGCTTTTAATCATGTTTCTTTTTGGGCAAATTGGGAAAATCTTATATGTATAAGTCTTCCAGAGTAATCTGTATAGGAAGGGCAATGTTATTGTTTAAATGCATTTCTTGAGTTGACTTAGGTTGTGCACGTGTTAGAATATGGTGTATTGATACCTGGTATATGAATAAAAGTATTGATGACCGTTGTGTGTCATTTGTTATTGTGTGATGAACTTTGTGCACCTTGTAAACCTTAGCCAAGAAAACTTAGATTCCTTAGGTTATTATGATGGGGCATTATAGATTGGTATCAGAGCCAAGGTTACAAACACTGGACGCTCTGGGTAATCGCGAGCCCATTAGGTTGACCTAGTACGTAGTGTCGCAAACTATTAGCCTTGGTTGAATAGTAACTAAGACTCGTTATTGTTATGTGTAGGAACATGCCTAGGTGAGGTGGAAGAGGTCGTGGTAGAGGTTGAGGTGGAGGCCGAGGGATAATCCCTCAGGTTACTCCCCCTCTGAGCCCTCATCATAGTGATCAGGCAGAACAATTGGATCAGAGGAATGAGGGACAGAATCCCGAACAGTCAGGAGTAGAGGGTTCTCAGATACGTTCTTTATTAGAGGAGGTCCTAGCTCGTCTTGGACCTAGATAGGAAGTTGAGCAGGAGGTTGTCAGAGAGAGAGATAGATCTCCTAGGAGAGTAGATGATACAGTACATCAGGATGCTATTATTGCAGGACACATGAGGGATTTACTGAGGGCACGCCCTCCTACCTTTGATGGTGCAGGAGGTGGCTTAGAGGCAGAGACCTGGCTACTGGATTTGGGTAGATGCTTCGCCATGCACCCATACGGTAGCAATACCCGTGTGAGATGCGCTATCATGCATCTGAGAGGATTCACCTCTACTTGGTGGGCCTAGAGGAGCAGAAGCTCCATTTAGATATTGGGTCGTGTCTTGGGAGATGTTTCTCGAGAGGTTTAGAGCACGGTTCCTATTGGAACACTGGAGGCAGCGACGGGCTAACGAGTTCCATGATCTACGTCGTTGGCTCTTTCTGTTGAGCAATATGAACGTAGATTCTATGAACTCAAGCAGTATGCTAGTATTGGCGATGATGAGCCTATCCTAGTACAGCACTTCATCAGGGGTTTGAATGCCCGCATTAGTGGTGGTGTTAGAGTTTTTGAGCCAAATACTATGGAAGTTGCAGTGGAGAAGGCTCGTATAGTGGAGGAGAACCTTGTTATGGCGTTAGGAGGTCACACAGGAGTACAGATTGGCAATGCTCCTGCAGCAGGTTTTAGTCCATGGGGTGGATAGGCACAGACAAGAGGTTCCTCTAGGAACCAACGGACACCCACAAAGGGTGGGCAGCAATAACAACAATGAACACCTCAAAAGAATAACAATCCACAACCACAACAAGGTAATAGTCCACAAATAGGAAAGGGTCGCAACTGGTGGTGCAACAAGCACAATAGGCAGGATCAGCTTGCGCAGAGTGCTCAGTCTACTATCAGTAGAGGTAGTTTCCAGCAATCTAATGCACCTTCGGGTGGCAGAGGATTCGGTAGAGGCACAGGTTGTTACTCATGTGGGCAGTAGGGACACATAGCTAGGTAGTGTCTGATGAGAGGTTCTTCTGGTTTTATGACTCGACCAATAGTTTCAGAGCCTATAGTGGGTGATGCAGGATGATCACATACAGTTTATGCTGCGGTTAATGACCGTCAAGCCGATCACCAGAACACAGTGGTCGAAACTTCAGGTAAGTTACATGGTGTTAGTGTTTCCATTCTTTTTTATTCCGGAGCTACCGACTCTTTTATTTCACCGACCATCGTTGATCGTTGTGGTCTTGTGGCAGTAAAACAAGGTGGTAAGTGGCAGGTTGAATTCGCCTCTGGGGTGAAAGTAGTAGTAGAAAACTTAGTACATAATTGTGAACTTAAAATTGGTACGTTAACTACCTTAGTAGATCTATATGTTACACCTTTAGGATCATATGACATAGTACTAGGTATGGATTGCTTAGCATCTCATCATGCTGTGATTGACTGTCGACTTAAGACAGTTAGTTGCATTAATGGTTTAGGTGCGAAAGTGGAAATCATAGGTGTTCAAAGACCTATCTCTTTGTGGATGATATCTGCTATGCAATTAAAGAGACAAGTTCGCTGTGGTTGTCAACTCCGTTTGCAACGCCATGGATTTAGAAGAATAAGGAGAGTTTATGAGGTGTCTCTTGATGATCACCCTATTCTTAGGGAATTCATGGATGTGTTTCCTGATGACATTCCTAGAATGCCACCGAAGAGGGATATTGAATTTAGAGTTGACTTAGTTCCTGGAGCTGAACCTATATTTAGAGCTCCTTACAGAATGACCTAATTGAGTTAGAGGAACTTCATATCCAGTTAGAGGAATTATTAGAAAAGGGATTCATTCGTCCAAGTGTTTCCCCTTGGGGAGCACCTATCATTTTTGTAAAGAAGAAGGATGGGTCACTTAGGCTGTGCATTGACTATCGTCAATTGAACAAGGTTACGATTAAGAATCGTTATCCTTTGCCTAGAATCGATGATCTTTTTGATCAAATTAAGGGAGCTAATGTGTTCGCTAAAATTGATTTGAAATTTGGTTATCATCAATTGCATATAACTGAAGCAAACATTCATAAAACTGCTTTTCGAACTCGTTATGGGCATTACGAATTCACAGTAGTACCGTTTGGGTTAACGAATGCACCATCAGTATTCATGAGTCTAATGAATGGTGTTTTTCGTACATACCTTGATCGCTTTGTCCTGGTATTTCTCAATGATATATTGATTTATTCGAGAAACATGGGGAGCATGAAGAACACTTGAGATAGGTATTGCAATGTTTAAGGGAAAATCAATTGTATGCGAACCTAAAGAAGTGTGACTTCTTTCAATCTAAGATAAAATATCTTGGACATGTGATATCTGGAAAAGGTATTGTTGTGGATCCTTCAAAGATTCAAGCTATTGTAGATTGGCACGCGCCTACTAATATAGGTGAAGTTCGTAGTTTTATGGGTCTAGCTGGTTACTATAGGCG
>VDFB02335714.1:0-37990 GCA_007258455.2 Sequoia sempervirens | reverse complement strand
TATAGGCTTAGTCTAGATTGATAATACTTCACTTCCAAGAAAGGTGTCTTTCGATTCACCTCCCACTCTTTATACTCTTCTGAAACATAAGAGTTGAAGTCATCCCCTAGGGTGATGAAATCCCTAGGAAAGCCTAAGATCACTTATTTCTGATCTTCAAGATCACACTAGGGTGTGAGAGGAGAGCATACATAACTTAGTCTTGGAGAATTAAAATGCATTTATTTCATATCCCAAATTCAAATGTGAATGGTTAATTTTAAGCTCAATTTAAAATTTGAGGAAAACACATAAAAAATAACCGTCTAAAACAAAAATAGATGGGAAAATTGATTCCTTATGATTTTCTAATAAATTACAAAAAAAATTGGTAAAAAATGATTTTGTATGAGCAAGTTATGAGCATTTGAAGTTCAAAAAGAAGGGTTGAATTTGACTTAGTGTACCCAATTTTTGGATCAAAATCTATAAAATCCACTTGCAATAAAGTCAAGAGCTTTGAGCTAGCTTTCTTACACCATTTAAATTTTAAAAATCTGGTATGAAGAAAAATTTATGTCTGTTTTTATACAAGTATTCCTTAAGGTGTGCATAGGAAAGTATTCTTTAAGGTGTGCATAGCAAAATTTATGTTTGTTTAGCCCCTAGGTGGTTGGCACCCTACCATCCATGTGACCAAGAGCCAAAATAAGGGTGTTGGTTGCGTGTTTAGTGGAACCCTTGGTCTACCATATGACTAGGGGCTAAAGGCTTGCAAAAAAATAAAAAAAATAAAAGAAATTAAAAAGATAAAATCAAAGTTAATAAAAAAATTAAAAGTTAAAGTTAATTTAGATTCAAAATGCATAGGCTGGTGGATTTTAATGCCAATCAAGCCTTTATGGAATAAAGCTATGGTGATTTTTTTTATTTTTCGTTGTTTATTTTTTTTATTTTTTGTTTTAAAATGAAAGGAACATGAATTATATACCCACAGGCCTATGTATACATGTCGTGGGTGTATACTCACAGTGTATACACAAGAAAATACACTTTTGGACGAAACCCTAGATGGCAAGAAATATATGTAGGAGATATACAATGAAAGCTAATAGATATACATGAGAAAAGGAAAAAATATACACTATGTATATGTATGTTAAACCTTAGATGTGAGCATATATTCACAATGAAAGAAATGTGTGCATATATTTTTGAAAATAGTCATTTATGAATATATATACCTGTGATAAAACCCTAGATCCATGCATATTTACTTGTGTGGTGAAAATACCTCAAACTCTTGTGTATACTTTTTGAAATGGCATCGGTTTGTGTGATACACCTACTGTTATTGCAATCAAGATATATATTTGTTGAATATATGTTCATTTATATGGAAAAAAGCTAAACACAAACACTCATAGAGAAATCCCCGACTATACAATAATACATATTTTTGTACGTTCGTACAAATTTATGTATGGCTGGTCTTGAGGGGTCCTTAAAAAATTCAAAAATTATATAGTGAGCAAAATATAGTAAATTTGGGGTTGGGGCCCTAGCTTGGTTGACTAAATCTTTCCTGTAGCAGGAGGTTGGTCACAAGTTCTAGTCTCCCCCACCCCTGTGGTACCAGAGGGCATGTCGCACCAGCGCCGCCGGTCACGTTAAAAAGTTTACCAGGCGCACTGTAGTTTATAGGGGGTCGTGCTACTCGATTCCTGCAGTCTAATATATATATATAGTAAATTTTATATCAAAATTCATCTCTTGGCCCTCCTGAGCACAACCGTGAGGTTATTTTTGTAATTTGGGGCTCCTATAAAAAGTTGACCTCCAAGACCCACTTTGAGAAGCCTTCACCTACAAGATCAAACTCACCAAAACTCACAAGGACGAGCATTAGAAGTAAGGATTCACATCAGGTTCATCAAAATGTATTGCATGTAACTGACATAAATGGAACATGCATCAAATATAGCCTAGATCAAACCAAATACATCAAAACCTTAGAAAGATCAAGTCTAATATGTTGATAAATCGATAGCTTGGATGTGGTTGCTCATGATTCTAGCAACATGATGGTATGATCAAGATTGTTCAATAGAAATTTGGGCAGCATAATAGTAGCATAAGATAAAATTCTTCAAATGGGATGGAAGGCCTCTGATTTATAAAAATTCCATGAAAGAAATCATGGGCCAAGAAGGATTGGTTAATGGATAGCTAAGATTGTATAAGGATTAGGGCTTGGATCAAAAGTTGTAGTCATGTGACAAGTGTCACATGAGGGATAAGGGCTAGGTTTAGGAATGGATAAGGGAAACATCCTTATGTGAATGGTTAGGATTAGGAGGTTTAGATGAGATGAGTGTATAAGATGAAAAGCTATTTTGACTTTGGCCAGGGTATCTAGGTTTAATGAATCTAGACAAAGAGTTATACATTTGAAGGGGACACTTGTCATGTGAGAAAATTTAGAGTATGATCCACATGAACAAAATTTAGGGCTAGGGTTAGATGGATAAGAATAGAGGATAAAAGGGAATTAATTAAATAAATGGTAAATATTTATTTAATCAATGGGATCATGACGAAGGGAAATAATTAAATAAATGGTATATTTATTTAATTAAAGGAATATGATAAAGATGGGAAATGATGAAAATAATTAAATAAATGTATTATTTATTTAATTAATGGTTGATTATAGGCTAAAATTAGGTGTGGTTGGGTAAGGTCGGATTTTAGGTGTCTACGTGTATAACCTATAGATATGGTGTAGTTGTTGAGATAAATCATGATAATTATGCCTATCAGTGAATTGTGTAGGATCCTTGAACATAGAGATAGGTTTATCTATTACAAATCCTAGTTCTATTGACATTCCCAAAGAGAAAAAGGAAACAATACAAGTATATTTATGACACTCTTTATTAGGTAATTAGCCTAATATTCACCCATTCAATGCCACGTTAATGATAATAATTTTACTATCCATAATTTTATGTTAGATTGAGGTGCTTCAAGCAATGTAATGACCCTCAAAATCATGAATGATTTAGGTTTAAGAGTCCAAATCCTATGATTTTTTTCCCCAAATATTCTCGAGAGGTTAATGAGGTAGGGTTTGTCAATAATGAAGATGTTCAGTTGGCTACATACCCTAAGAATTCCTTTGTAATGAACATAATCATTGTAGATTGTGCAACCAAGTGGGGTATGATTCTTTCTAGAAAATGGGTTACTTCCATGGGTAATAGTATACATATGGATTTGTCTTACGCTACTATCCCATTGCAAGGAGAGATTGTTAAAATGCATAGAGAAAATTTAAAGCAAGATATAGTTGAGGGTAGGTACAAATCCCTTGATGAAGTGCATTATGTGGATTCAAAGCCTGATCACTTTATCAAGTATTGTGATGAAGAAGGTATTGATGTGACAAAACCTCTTATTGTTTACAACCCTAATGAAAGTATAAATGATGTGTGGACCATGTTATTTTATTGTGCATGTCTTAGAGAAGGTTCCAAGGCAAGCATTTTCCTTATTTCACATAATGATGAAACATTCAAGTATGCTTGCAAGCTAACATTCAAGTATACAAAGAATATTGTAAAATATGAATCACTAATGTTGGGCTTGAATAATGCACACAAACATGGCATACAATAAAGGATTAAAAAACATCTATACAATAAAAGGTAAGACCTCAAAAGATATAGAGATGTTTCTTGAGACACCATATAATTATTTGATTCCTTTGGAATGGAATGGATTGACAGAACAGATAATACAATTACCGATGCTTTGGTTGTTGATGCATCCAAGTTTGACTTGAAATTGGCTTCCTCCCAAAATCAATTTATTGTCAAGGTTCTCACTAGAGTTAACATGTACCAGATAATATATATAATTGGTAAGTAGTTAATGGCAATCAACAAATTTATAATTTTTTAAATTATGTGAGTGAGTTCAACAATCAATTAATTGACTAGGTATCAATTGTAGAGGTAGAAGATAGTAAATCATTTCTATTGGAAAATGAGATAGTACAACCAAACAATAATAAGACCATCCAAGCACTTAGTCGATTTGGAAATGCTAAGGTCTTATGTTATGTAGTATTTATCTTGTGATATACAAAATTATTGTGTAATGTGGAATGTGCCCTTGTGGTTATGAAGTGTAATGTTATGTTGCAAGTTTTATGTCTATTGATTCTTAGGTGTCAATTTTGGATTCAATGTTCTCCAAATTTTAAAATGGGTTCAATGCATTACTTTCACCTTATTATGTGTTCCCTAAAGTCCTAGGTCTTAGGAATATGGATTAGAACTCTTTTGAAAGACATTTAATTATATGAATTTTAACTCATTTTATATCTCCATTTGTAATGGTAACGAGTTTTGATCATGTGGTCAAATATTGAAGCAAAGTATTAGGTAATGGGACACATGGAATGTGAGAGGAATCATTTCCTCTACCATGTTTACACGAGTGAGAGACCAACTTGATGGAGTGGTCTTATAAATTTTTGACACGTCAGCAAGATGTTTAGGGTTAGTAAGAAGATTAATTGTGATGATGACAAATGGCGCCTTCACAATGAAAGATGAGAGAATGGAGATTTCTATTTACATTTCAATCTTGATGAAAAGACTTTTGGATTTTCAATTGTGCAAATTAGAATTGTGAGTTCTTGTGACTGAGTAGGAGAAGGCGGCTAGATTAAAGAAAACAAGTAGAAAAATAGTGATTCATAGAGCTTCACCAAACTTCATCAAGTGTTGGGTTTGTCCAAGGTAGGCTTCTTATCTCACTTGTAGTTTTGTTTGAAATGGATTATGTGCATGAAATGGTTGTAGTTTGAAGTGTTTTGTTGTTAGTAACGTTGCATGGGTTGTGATGTTATGTTTGGAGTTGTTTGTAAGAATTTGGGCTTTTGGGTAGTTGGAGTAGACTCTCCCAGTCCAATGAGAGCACTTCATGTATGAAGAAGAGTAAATTTGACACCCTTGTTGGAAAAAATTAATGGGTAAGAGTGTACCCATATGGTCCATTTATTGACCTATTCACATTGAAATAAGTTGTGAAAGTGGTGTTATGGGCTTTGAACTTTGTTGAGATCATAGATTAGGATTTTCTTTTTAATGGAGATTGAGTTGATGTTGTATACATTATTCTGCTGTCAGTTTCCCACAAGATGATGTCCTTACTCCCCCTTTTATGAGGTTTTTGAGTAAACTTGGGTTTATGTGTGATGTAATGTGGCATTATTGTGAGTTATATAATGATTTATTGTGCATATGTGAAGTGGAGCTGTTATGTATACTATAATTTATTGTGTATGTGAAATGAAAATTTTGTGCATTTACAATGGTTAAATGTGATTTAGGTATTATGAAAATATTTGTGCTCACTCTCGAAAAAATTTGTGTTAGGCTGTAAAAATTTGGGTCATTATGTCACTTGATTACCAATGTATCCAAACTGGGAGTTGGACAACTTCTTGTCCTAAGACTAGAGGCAAGCTCTCATTGACCTTGAAAGAATGTTTTCTAGTTGTGTTAGTGTGAAAATGAATGATTAGATGAAGATGTCTGGCACATGATTTCAGTTGTTCTTCCAAATTGCTATAAACACATTGTAAAAACCTTATGATATGGGGATATAACCTTTTTTATTAATATATTATTTAACCATAGAAATATTTATTACCATATATGAGACATGTCATAAAAGAGTTTGTAAATAATTATGATGGGTGAACTTTTATGCTGATGTAGGAGTGTCAAAGCTTCTTGTAAAATTACTTATAAGTGTGTTCAAGAAATACCTGCAAAAGAAGATAAAGACTAGTTGCAAAACTATGGGGGTTAGTATTTAATAGCCATTAAAATAGTGTAGTATTTGAATGTGGTTATAAAATACATGTATATTTAAAAATTAAAAAATCTCTAGACTGATTAGAAACAGATTCAGAGAATGCATATTGTCCAACCTGAGTCATGATGCTGTACATGTAAAGCCATTTTTTTCATTTGAATTGAGAAAGTGTTACGACAAATCTAAAACTAAATGGAAATAATTCTGTGAAGTTCTGGTTCAAACTCATAAATGTAGAATTAATGGTATATGCAGTTGATGTTGTGGAATTCTCTTCCAGTTTACTGGTTCCTGCATTATATTAGTACCTTGCTCAATGCATGTAAATCAAGTTAGATAGTTACAAATATTGAATTTTCTCATAAGCGGTAAAACTTAAAAATAATAATAATAATAAAATATACAACTCAAGGTATTGAATCGCCATGCTTTTAGGGATCTCCTCTTGTTCTCTTTCTCTGCATAAGACATAATATACGAGCAATCTGTCAGTTTTACCTCAATGTTTTCCCTAGAAAAACTCAGGGTCATATTGAGTATTTGAGTCGAGTTCTGTGGGGTTAGAAACTTATTTTATCTTACCTCAGGGAAATGAACATCATCCTCTGGTAGTTTAGCTTCGTAGTATTCGTTCATACGTGGAAGATAATTGGCTAGGGTTTGATTTTCCCTATATTACTAGACACAAATATATACAAAAATGACTCGACCCAAACCATGCGGCCTCATATCCCGAACCCTTCTGGAACCCTACAACCTGCACAACAGCCGTGTCGAAGGGATTTCAAAAGGGAAACGATATCTAATATATATAATAGAGAAATATATAATAAATAAATGGAATGAGCTCATCTCTGTAGGCAACGCATTACGCCCAGCCTTCCATTGCTCTGTTGCAAAGTTGAGACCATTTTGCTCTGCTAGCGTGGGCTTTCTTCCCTCACGCGTCTCCACAAACTGCAATAGAGATGTCAAGTAAAGCACACAATTAAACAAATAAGGAAAAAATAAAAAGAGGAAAACAGACCTAGCGACCTGCAACACATAATCAAATACAGCCATAGTTGTCCTAAGGCATGGCTGCCACCATTAACTAGTTCGACCTTGAAAACTTAACCACTTCCTCATACACAAACGCAAGGGAGGTAAGCATGAACCGTTAAAATGTTCAGGTAAACTGCAATAATATTAAGCAATAGACCAACATAAAAATGCCATCGTTGCATGCATATTTTTGCAGTATGCCAGCCGTATTCATTTTTGGCTTCCTTGAAACTCAATTTCCCCTGGAGCGCAGACATTGCACCGCCTTGGCTGATGAAAGGTTGGGGTTAAGCATAATTGTTTAGGGCTTTACGTTATCTCCATTCACCCTAGTCGATGGCGGACTTACCCTAGTATTCCAAATTCATTAAATCAGATTTAGCCATGCCCCATGCCCCTTTGTCTCGGCGAGTCTAAGGGTGGGGTCTCACGGGGTGGGCTTCTTCAAAAGTCCCAGTGGGTGCTGCTGAGATTATTTAGGAATTTTTTAATGTTGGCGGCCCCATGAACAAAATAGCACAGTTCAGCTTCAAATATTAAGCTTCAAATTTTAAGGACGCTGCTGAGATTATTTAGGAATTTTTTAATGTTGGCGGCCCCATGAACAAAATAGCACAGTTCAGCTTCAAATATTAAGCTTCAAATTTTAAGGACGCTGGTGATTCCATGAAGTGTGTTTCAATTCAAAATTATTAACTTGTCAATGCACAAAATTTCCCCCCAATTTTATTCTGGCGGGTATCTGAAACTTGAGTTGACTGCCAACAAATTGCAAAGACAATTGCTAAACTGTAGGGGCGAGGTCTAGCCCCACCCCATTTCCACCCCTCAAGTTTGCAGCGCTAAAACATAGGAGTAGCTTTTTTTCAGGAGCAAATTCCATTTAAACCCGTAGCAATTTTTTAATGAATCCATGAGACCTCCTTGTTCCTTAAAAAATTGCTACATGATTATTTGGAATCTTTTTCTGAAGGATAGTAGCTCCTACCTTTTAGGAGTGTAGATTTGAGGGGGTGAAAATGGGGTGGGCTATAGTCTAGCAATTTTATTTGCCATTTGTAAATCATCTCAACTTTTTAAGCTTCCTTAAATTCTGAAACTTCAATTTTAAGCTGAACTCCACAGTAAATAAGTTGATGAGACCACCAGCATCCTTAAAATTTGGAGCTTAATATTTTAAGTTGAATTGCTCTACTAAGTTCATGGGGTCACCACCTTTAAAAAATTTCTAAAATTTCTCAGCAGCACCCATTGAAACTTTTCAGGAAACCCCCCTCCATGGGACTCCACCCTAAGGGTTAAATTGGGTATCCTTCAATGTTTTTTTGGCATTATTGTCCCTTACGATACAACTCCTACCACTCGCTCAAGGTGTGATGAAGATTTCTCTCTAAGGGTTCAATCTTATGAGGGGGCTTCAAGATCTATTTTGAAGGATCAGAGGGTCTCATGAAGCAAAAAGAAAAATGCTACAGGTTTAATTAGAATCTTTTCCTCAACAATAGCAGCCCTTACTTTTCATTTTGAAATTTGAAGTGGGTGCAAATGAAGGGGGGCTTCCCAAAAAAATTCAGTGGGTGCTCCCGAGAAGTTTTAGGACTATTTTAAAGTGGGTGGTCCCATGAATTTTATAACATAGTTTAAGCTTAAAAATTTAAGCTCCTATATTTATGGAAGCTAGTGGTCTCATGAACCTTATTGTTTTGCATATTCAATTTAGTTGAGTACATAAATAAATAATAATAAAAAAATAATTGGCAAGATTTTTAAAGTTCCATATATGATTGACAAGTGGTGGAAAAAATTCTAAGCTAGTGGGGCAATTTCTAGCCCCACCCCTTTTGCACCCGCTTAAGTTTTTGAGCTAAAAAGTAGGGGCTGCTATTGTTGAGGAAAATATTATAATTTATCCCGCAACATTTTTTATTTTTCTTCATGGGACTCCATGCTCCTTAAAAATAAATCCTGAAGCCCTCCTCATAAGACCCTGCCCTAAGATATTATAGCTACCTTCTCAAGGTATCTAAGCCAAGGATTGACATTATGTACATGGTTGCTAGAGGTTTTATATATTATGTCCTTAGTTAAATTGCCTTTAGGTTATCCTAAGTAAGAAGTAGAGGCCCTTTTTTTTTAAATGGAGAGAGATAAAACATAGGTTGTAGAGGAAGGAGTATGTATTCATGGGTTTTGTCATTTAGCTAAAAGGGGCTTAAATAACTTGGGTAGTAGGGATGGTGAAGAAAAAAATATAATAATAAAAATAAAAGGGTTAATAATTAAATAACGTGAAATAATAGTTTTGAATTTAAAGGGATATTTTAATCTTTAAGTGAAATTCAAGTATTTTCATGGTGCAAGCTATTTAACCCTTAAAAGGAAAATTACTTTATATAAAATGTAAATAAATTAATTGTGTTAGTTAACATTTAATTATGTAAGAAATTTAAACTATTAGATAAATTATTCTACACCTTGAATTAAGAAAATCAATAAGGGTTTGTCTAAGAACCCCATAGCAAAGTTAAACTCCTAAATTCATCAATTATAAGGAGAATTAGCCCTTGATTAATAAAAGATCCCAAGGATCCTTGAGCTAAGGCTTCTATGTAGACCTCATAGAAATCATTTCTAATGTAAGGCCACATAGTTTATAAAATTCTATAAGTAAGCCATCAATACTTAGACTTTTTGAGTCAGCCATATCCTTCAAAGCAACATCAAACTCTTCAATAGTGAACAAGTGATCTAAGTATGTTTGTTGCTCAAGATCAATCTTATTGGGAATTTAATTACCAACCATTTTTTCAATAATATCTTGAAGTTGATCACCTTTGGTGGGATCCATTTCAGGCCAATTACCCTTCTCAACACATCCTACAAGATTATTGCCAAGGCCATTGCTAAAAGAATTAAACATACAGTGCAAGAAATTGTAAGACCTGAGCAAACTGGTTTTATCAGGGGAAGATTCATTCTTGACAACTTGATTCTTGCATGGCAAATGGTTGAATGGGCTCAACAAACTAGTCAAAATTGCCTCCTCGTCAAATTAGATTTTGGCAAAGCTTATGATAGGATTAGGTGGCAGTTCATATATTAAAAATGTTGAAATGGTTAGGCTTTGGCCCCAAGCTCATTGCCCACATAAAACTTCTCTTCACTGATGCTAATGCTTGCCTAGCCATTAATGGGCCCATCTCCCAAACCTTTCATCAGCATAGATCAATAAGGAAAGGTTGTCCCTTAGCTTAGCCTTCCTCTATGTCCTCACTATTGATGCTCTTGGGTACCTTTTAAGTCATGCAAAAAACCAAAAACCTCATCCATGGTATTTCCTTACCTGGTAATGATGTTGCTCTTAACTCTCATTTTGTTGATGACAACCTTTTATTCATTCAAAACTCTCAAGAAGAGCTTAAAAACACCCTTGAAGTTTTGGATTTGTTTTGCTCAGCTACTGGCTCACTTTTATCTCTTAATAAAGTTGAATTCTGGATGACTTCATTTGATCAGCCTCCTCCTTGGATACCTTCACAATGGAAATTCAACAACTATGGTGTTATCTCAGGATACCTCAGCATCCCTTTTGGGATAGAAGTCTCATTATCCAAAATGTGGAAATGGTTCATATAGAAATTAAAAAGAAAGCTTGAACTATGGTTAAATAAATTTCTCTCTATGGCTCGACACATACAAATTGCAAACAAAATCCTTATAGCCAGTCATGTTTACTTTTCACCATATTGGCTACCTTCCAAAAGCAACTATAATCAATTAACTCGATTAATTAGAGTGTTTCTTTGGGGAAAATGGAATAACAAAAAAGTCATCCAGTTGCTTCATGGTTGTAGTGTATTCAGCCAAGGAATAAAGGGGGTTTAAGAGTGATAGATCCTCTTACTCAAGGGATTTGCCTCATAGCCAAATGAATTACTAGATCTTTACATGGAACAGCTCCATGGAAATCTCTTATTAGAAACATAATAGCTACAACCAAAGCTTTTAACTCTTGGAGAGAGGTGGGGTGGAAAGATGAAATCCTTATGGCTAAGTACTTTAAACCTCAAGCTTCTAGATAATTTCTAAGCATATGGAGAGTGTGGCAAAAAGTGTCTCATCTTCTTGAATGGAATGGTCAAGACCTTAGTCATGGGATGAGCTTCTCTTCTTCATCTATTTGGTGGAATAGATTGATTTTCTTAGATGATCAACTCCTTGCCATTAATTCTCATTTACATAGCAAGATTTTATTCAAAAAAGGCATCGTTGAGTTCAAGGATATTTGGGAGTTTTCATCTCTTACTTGGAAAAATGACTTCCAACTCAAACACGATTTCAATTTGTCTAATGCTTTAATCAATGACATCCACAAGGTGCAAGAAATTGTCCCTCTTGATATTTAGTTGAAAATTTCCACTCCCATTTCATGCAACTTCTTTAAAGAATGGAGGTGGCTTCAAGGTTTTAATATAGCTAACCTTCCTTTGAAATTAATCTACAAAAAGCTTCTTCCTCCAAACCAAATGCAACCAAGGTTAAATTTAAAATGGCGAGTGAATTGGAGTGAATCTAAATGGTTCAGCTTGAGCCTTGTTGTTTGGAAATCCAGAGCTGAAGCAAAAGCACAATTTCTTGCCTGGAAGATTATCCACTATAAAATTGTTGTGGGAGAATGCCTTAATTTTCTCCCTTCCTCCTCTTCCAAATGTCCTTTTTGCAACAAGCTTGAAACCATTAAACATGCTTTTTGGATGTGCAAGTATACCCAAGAAATTTGGCAAACAATTTTGGTGGAAATTTCAGCTATATATAACATAAATTTAAGATGGAAATCAGCACTATTGGGGCTACATTGTTCAAAAAATATAGTTTCAGAATATTTTCGTCAATGTATACTTTTGTATATTTGGAAGCTTTGATGTAAAGCTATTTTCTCTAATGCATTCCAGCCTAAGGAAGTTACAATGCATGGCTTATTCTCTTGCATTATTTTGTAGCAGTCAATACTTGTTAGAACATTGAAAGATAAATTCAACATCAACTCAGAACTCAAGATCCAAATAGGTAATGTGTAGTCCTAGTTGATAGATATTTCTAATAAACATCAACAGTCCCTTCTTTCATCCATGGAAATTGTTTCTAAGGAGCAAGTTTTATGTGCTCTTGGAGAAATCTGAGCATTTTGTGATTTTTAAGCTCTAGCTGGTTTGTCTCTTACAGCTTTGTACTAATGATTTATGCTCATGTTGTATTCTCTATAGCTCCTTTCAAAGAGCCTTTTGTACATTTATTTTTTATTATTAATATATGTTTTTTTCAATAAAAAGAAATTACAAGGAGAATTACTAGAAAAGTTACATTCAACATAGAGAGAGGTAAATGTTTTAAAAATAACCCTATAGCTATGTGTTAGCTAGCATTAGAGAACAACATCTTGGGGTGGGCTAATCATTTAATGATTTTTTGGTTGAGGTGGTCAAATTTTAAATGAACTAATCTTGTTTAAGTTGGGCCTCGTCATTCAAACTTGGCCTACACCACTCATATAGACACCCTAAGATTAATCAACCCGAACATGATTTTCCTTGAGGTGTTTAGATTTATGAAATACCAAACCTAATTAGGACACCTTCATGCTAGAGTAGTTAATTGGGTTAACCACATTCAACTTCATTCTCTCTCTCCTATCTCTTGGGTGGTGTGCTTGTAGTGATATTGCACATGCAATGTTACCAAGTGTGTGCATTAGAACATCATGTCATCATGATAATAGGAAGAAGTTTTTAGCATCTCAGAAAAAGGGCATGTGTCCATGTCCATAGTTTGAATTAGTGGGCATGACACCATGCTTGGTGGGTGCAAAGGTAATTGCATTTGTTCCACACACAACCATGAAGTATATCCTTCTCAAAATAAGCTTTAGGGAAAAGATGTCAATCGATAAATAGAATCTAGGAGTATGATATTAATGTTTAAATAATCAACTTGATAAGAGGCTAAGATTTAGCCAAACTTATGGAAAACTTGAATTTAGAGGAAATAAAGGTAAATGAATACAATGATGATCATGAGCATGATAGTTTTCAATTGAAGAATGATCCTCGGTACAAGAACATTATATTCTATTTGCTAAATATGAGGTTCCTAGTGAAAATGAGTAAACACCAACAAATAATTTTAAAAATACAATCCCAAAGGCATGTTTTAGTCTATGATTGTTTAATGTGGAGATACCCAAGTGGAGTGTTGCTTAAATGTTTAAATCAAGAACAATCTAGTGCAATAATTGATGAATTCCATTAGGGCACCTTTTGATAATGTTTTAAGGCTAAGACAAGTACACATAAGGTCCTTAAGGCAAGATTTTGGTAGCCTACAATATTCAAGGATATAGCAAAGAGAATAAGGAAGTGTGATACTTGTTAAAGGTTTATTGGTAAGTTTAAGATTATATGTGCCCTCTCTTGTTTACCAATGATTGAAAATGCTCCTTTTGAACATTAGGGAGTTGATTTCATAGGTGAGATACTAGATACATCTAGTAATAGATATAAGTGGATTCTTGTGGCAACTAATTCCTTCACCAAATGGGTTGAGGCAATCCCAACTCACAATGTTATATCAAAATGTGGTGTTTTTTTTGTTGAATAATGTAATAACTAGATTTCGTGTGCCTACAAGAATCATAATAGATAATGTCATGTGCTTTAAATCACAAGATATTTTAGAGGTTATTGATGTGGATTCAATATCACTTTCTCATCTCCAGGAAATGGACAAGTTGAGTCTAACAACAAAAGTCTCATGAATTTATAACTAAGAAGACATTGGCCCTAAATAAGAAAAGGTTGGACAATAAACTAAATCATGCACTTTGGGAAAATAGGGTAACCTATAAGGTTTCTATTGTGATGAGTCCTTTTGAAATTGTTTATGAGAGAGATGCAAATATTCTATTTAGTTTAGGACAACCAGTATATTAGCTACCACAAAATATTGGTGATGTAGAAATACCACAAGACTTAACAAAGTAGTGGAACTGGTAGAGTTGCAAGAAAAAAAAAAAATTGTGCATGAGAAGGCTTTCTCAAATAAGAAAATTTGAAAAAGCATTTGTTTAGTAAAAGAGCATTACAAAAGGAACTTCCAAATTGAAGATTTGGCCCTTATGTGTAAAATACAAGATTTGAGGACAAAATAAAACATGGCAATTTTGATCCTTTATGGCTAAGGCCATATGAAGTTGTAGAATTTTATAAAGGAAATGTATATCATTTGAAGGACTTGGCATGGAGCTTGATGGAGTTACCTATTTATGACCAAAATTTAAAACATTATTTTATGTGAGCATTATTAAGTCTCTTATGTATAGTTTGTCGTGTTTTTATTTTTTCTTGTTAATAATGTTGTTTTTGTGCAATCATGGCCCTTGTTTGTCATGATGAAGTGTAAGATAGTATCAATCTTTATTGTTCCTCATTTTCATTTGCTCCAAGAGATTTGAATTCTTGTTGTTCCTACAAGAGACACATATCCCTAATTAGATCCTATTGGAACTCAAATTTGTAGTGTCATTTTTGCTTGAGTCCCTTCCATTTTGTGTGTCTTACTCATATTTGACCCATTATTGATAATTAGTTAGAGACATCCTAAATTAGTTGCTTAAGTTTCAAAGGGTGCAAAAATACATGAAAATTTTAATTTAGGATTATCTCTAGTTTTTCCTTGGTTTTTTGTGTGTTTGTTTGATTTTTAGGCTTTTAGAGTTGTCCATGCTTACATACAATTGATCCCAAAAACTTGTTCATGCCCTTGTAAAATTCGTTTGTGTTGGTTTTTAGAGTTTTGGAGTTTCTCATTCCAACATCCCTATCATACTTGTCATCCCTAACATGCTTTTCCTAAAAGTTTTATTTTTTCCTCTAAGTCCCCTTATTAGATTTTCAAATTTCCCCATTCCCCAATACCATTCCTTTCGTACTCCCAATTCCTAAAGCCTAAAAGTCTTGATTAAAATATAAGTTATTTACATTTGTCAAACTTTTAAATTTCTACATCCATCCCACACCCTAGCACTCATTCCCTTGGATCTCCACATTGCAAAACTCAATCCTTTTATTCAAAATATTATTGGCTTTCAAATCAAAGCTTTAAAGTTTCCCATGCCCAAGTACCCATTTCCTCCATTCTACGAAAATCCTAAAACTTTGTTGCTCCTTTGTTAACATATCAAAGTCAAACTTTCATTTGTCCCTTGTCTTTGTATCTCTTTAGAGGTATTCTTAAAACCTTGATCTTGGCATGCCAAAAGCATTTGCTTTGTTGAGTTCCCTTGTGAGTCTTTCCCCTTTCCTCATCTCTTTTGGTACAACTTCCTAGTCATCCTCGATCCCCTGATTCCTTAACACTTTGATCCTTAGCATGCATTATGAATTCCCTTTGACTCTCAAAAATCCAAAATTCTCACCATTTTCCACTATGAACCCAACCTACCCTCTTGGACAACCCAAAGCCTCATTAATGACTTGATTTGGCCCTACAACTACTAGATTAAATCCAATGGAACCAAAAAATCATTCTTTATGCAATTAACATGGATTGAAAGGAGAAAATGATGCATTTCCCATACCCTAATTAATTACAATGGTTGAGATTGTAGTGCCCGATGATTGAAACACCATCCTAGGTTGTTGTTTTAGTAGATTTTTTGGTGATTTCCTTATCCTTTCATGTAAATCTACACACCATTAATGTTCAAAGGTATGGCGAATGGACAAAGAATGATTCTCTCATTGTTCTAGATGTTCATGGCTCCCAAAGGGAAATTATTATATGCAACATTTATTGTGATGATGAATAGATCATGAGCGAATTCGGTAGTACCTAATCTGTGCATTTTCTCCGTCACTATTATATTTCCCATGTGACCAATCTATATGTGCAAGTTATTCATTCATTCAAAGGGTTGGTTCTTTGGGGTTTTGTTCATCACAATGTATAATAGTCTAGGATTTCAATGTTTGATAGTTTATCCACCATTAGAGTTGTTTTATAAGTTGCAAAGAGGTAGCAACTGTAGAAGATGTATGTAAACAATTGTCTTCCTAACTAGTTAATATTTTAGATTGTTTTTATAGGGAGAGGTGTGATAATTCATCTTCTTGTAAAATTTCTTCCACCATAATTGTTAGTGTAACTATAATGGGTATTTTAAAATGTTGTAGTAGTTAAATCTATTGTATACTTAGTGTATGTAATAGTATCATACATGTTGTAGATGGATATTAGTGAGTTCGGAGAAGGATTAATAAGAACATGTGTTTATTTTATATTATACCTTTGTTGTTATTTATAGGTCTTTACTTGTCATGATTGGATATAACTAGATGTTACCCAATAAGGCATTGGTCAATAGGAATCTTGACCTTCCACACCCATTAAAATCATTAAAATTATTTATTAGTAGTATAGAAAGTAGAATTCTATTGGTAAATTGTTTTTTATGATTTCGTGTTACAACCAACGATAAATTTGACGAGAAATGAAATGTTACATTATTAGTGAATCATTTAAATAGTATGTTTATGTTTTGCTACTATTAAAGAGTCTAATAAGAAATTATTTTCAGAGATGGCATTATTGTTGTCATCTTAGATACATGTGTAGAGTATTTGAATCAACTTTAGAGAGGCTATTGTAGCTAGTTAAACTTAACTTAGTGATAGTTATTGGGGTTAAGTTTACATTTGGGTATGGTTGTGGTTTATATAAATGTTCTTTTTATTTGATTTAAGTTCCTATTCAAGCACACTTCTAAGAATACCTCTTAGGTTTAAGTTGATCCCAAAGAGAAAGAGATATTTTCCACTCTCATATGTTAACCTTTAACCATCCTAAGTCTCATGATGAGCATCTTCACCTTCTTGAAGATAAAACTCTAGCCTTGAAGGTGGGAAAAATCTCTAAGGTTTGGGAGAGTGATTTTAGAACCTAATAATGGGAATGATATATCTACAAAGATTAAAGATAATTGACCTTATTCCTAGGCCTAAGATAATTAAGGGAGTTTATTCCTTCTTTAGACATATCAACTTCATGAGAAGGTTCATAACAAAATTTATCGAGAAAACCAAAACAATCTCAAAGATGTTATAAAAGAAACAATCAATTACTTGGAGTGATGAACTAGATGAGACATTTGTGAATATAAAGTAATCCATCAAAGAATTTCTAGTCTTCTCTAATACTATTCTAAACCTTTCCATCTCTTCTCATTTGCATCCTTTCATACAATTGTTGTTGTGATACTCCAAAAGAATAAGGATGGATATGGGTAATCTATTATATTTTTCATTAAGTCTTTATAAGGTCTAAAACTAAAGTATTCAATAATGAAAAATTATGTTTATCCCCTTGTTAAAGCCATCAAGAATTATAGGCCATATTTAATTGGAGAAAAAATAATTTCATATGTACCACATACAACAAAATATTTCTTATAGGTAAACTACAAGCATGGGGGTTGCTCTTCTATATTATTTATAACCAAGTTTAAAGTATTTACATTTCCATACCAAAATACTTATGGCCACAAAATCTAGGAAGCATATACAAAAACCCATAAAGTTTCAACATATAGAGGGCCACTAATACTATACTAATAGTCTAGCATATATAGAAGAAACATTCCACATATTTCAAGAGCCTTAGCCATCACCTTAATCCTCTAAACTATCTGAGATGAGAGAATTAAGCCAAGAAATATCATAGCTACAAAGCCCATCACTAGCTTAAAAAAAATTGAATCCTTTGAGGCTTCCCTTCTTCTTCATGCCTCCTCTAGCTGATTGGTGGAGATAAATGGTAGCCACTGCACCGAATGGACCCCATTTTGCAAATTGAGAATGTATTTGGGTATTGGAATGACCCTATAAAAATCTACCACCTCTAGAATACCCTCCAAACCACTAAGAAAACAACTATGAATAAGAGAAGAGGCAATAATACCAATAGTTTCTTTGGATTCATAAATATCTAACAATGTAGCCACAATCATGGATGAGATTATACAACCAAAAATCATGAAAAATATGCAAGAATCAATAAACAACAAGCACTAAACTTTTGAATTCAAGCAATCCAAATCTAAACTATCAATGAAGCACAATCAAATATAATAAATGAAATAATTGCATAATCAAAGCATATACCTTCTTATGTCAATGTTGAATCACCTCCATTGATCTTTTCAATTTTTCCTTTTCTCTCAAATCTTTTATGTGCATATTGTAAGAGTTGTTGATGAACTCGAGCACCCAAGATCACCTGCAAAACCAAGATAAACCTTCCACACGAGATCAGCAAGAGATAAAATGCAGGAATATAGTGCAATAACAAAATGATGTTATTATCACACACTAAATGATACAACATGCCTCAACTCTCCTTTGAATTGATTGAGTTAATATGAACTCATCTTGACTAGATAGGAGGGAGAGGTGAGTGCTGATTATATAGCACAATATGGGAAAATAATTCCAAGAGGGGTAATAACTCCCAAATAACCAAATTAGGTGGGAGTTATGCCTACTTGGAAAATGCCAAATAGGTGGCATAACCTACTCAGAAAGAGACAAATGAGTGGTTTTGTGAGGTGGCATATAAGGCCAAAAGAGGGTGTGAAACTCAACCACCTAAGTGTGAGTGGGAGCAACACATGTAACCGATGGATTACGCCATGTGTCCTCACATAAACCACATCTCCTATAACCTAAGGTATGCTTAATAATGTGTAGGAAAAATATTAAAAAACCTACACTAACACCCCCCCTTAAGCATAGCTTAGGTGGGTGAGAAGACACAAAGATGCAAATATGGGTCCCGGCTACTAGGCCATGTTAGGTACCCATGTACAAAATACTTTCTCACAAATGAAGTAAAGGAGAAAACCCAGTGGGACAAAACTCCTCCCCAAAAGAGAGAAAAGAAAACAAGTTTCCCAACACAAGAAGAATCCCATGCAAGGAAGAAGTCCCCTCCAAAATAGAAAGGATAGGAAAGACCATGTAGTCTTCCCCAAAGTAGTCAACTATGCCAATGGTTGAAGCTCGAAACTGAATGTAGAACATGGTCCACGATCGTTGAACAATGTTCCTCCCCTTAGGAAGAAACAAAACCAAAGGTGTATGAAGAATGTCTTCCCATTCCTGAAATGAATATGAGGGAAGAAAGCTCAAAATGTATGAAGTCTCTGAAAACTGCTCATCTGTCTCCACGTCGATGCCGAAAGTTGCCACCACCAACTCGGGTGTTATAGGCCACACTGATGAAGATGACAATCCAAAACCTAGTAGAGATGTGTGTAGAACAAAATCCAAAGACTCAACTACCTCCTCTGAAAACAAAGATGCCTCCTCCAAATGCTGCTCAAAAGTATCCACACTCATGTCAAACTGTGATGAATGATCATGTGGAGAATGAACAAGAGGATCCACATGTTCCTCCATAACAACTGAAGAAGAATCAACTTCATCAAAGAGAAGATGGATGTCATGAATAGTGTCTCCCAAGTCTGAAATATGAGACTCTATGAACAAACCTGCAATGTCTGTCAAGTAGTCATCCCAAGCAACTATATCTGGAAGACGATGTTGATCCTGTTGCACTGAATCACAAGTAGGAATGAAAGTAACACAAGTATCTTCAGAAGCAACAATCGTTAGAGGAGAAGGAATGTAAGGCTCAATAACTGGATCTAATGTGAGAATACCAAGATTCAAATAGCTAAAATTCTCCTCAAAATCAAATGTCACACAAGGAATGTGATCAATAGCCAAAGGATCAGAACCATCATCAGGTGCAAAGTTTGAAAAGGTATACAACCAAGATTCATTATCAACTATCCCAGTAGCAATTATCTTTGTGCTCTCCAAATCTCTGATGATAACTTAATCAGGTGTGAACTCCATAGTCTTTCCTGCTCCACCATGAGTGATCTGATAGATGGAAAGAAGATTGTTTGTCAAGTGAGGTACACACAAAACATCATTGAAGGTGCCATCCCCAATATCAACAGAACCCTTCCCAATTACACTCATGTAAGTGTTGTTGCCCATCAAAATAGGTGGCATAGCACAAGGCTCAAAAGAAGAGAACATAGACTGTGAAGAAGCCATATGATGAGAAGCTCCAGAATCTAGGAGCCATTTCCTTGATTCATGACTTGTAGAAGCACAAAGAGCTTTACCTTTATTTTTCTTAGACTCAGAAGCAAATTCTGCATGACCTTTATCCTTACTAGATCCTGACTGTTTGGAATGTGAAGAAGAAGTAGACTCAGACATTCTAGAAGGTAGATCAATGTTGTTCTTCTTAAGAAGATGTTTCAGTTCATCAATATCCTTCTTATAACAAGAATGTTCTTCATGTCCAATCCTCTTGCAATATGAACAAGTAGACTTCTCCTTCTTAGATGAGTCCTCCCTTGTAGAGGATTTGTGTTGTGCTTGATCTGTGTGTGGATTTTTCTTAGATTTCTTTTGTTTCTTGTCAAATTGTCCTAACTCTTTCTGTCCCTTAGGCTGACTAGCCAACAAGGCTTGATTCTATGATGGCTTTATGAGACCCATAGAAAGAAGCTTTTGTTGTTCATGCATTAACATCTCAGAAAAAGATGCAAATGAAGGCATAGTGTATGCAGATCCCATAGTCAGTCTATGAGTATGAAAGCTAGAAACAAAAGCTGCAAATTCAGGACCAAGTTTATTCAGTGTATTATAGATTAACTGAATTTCCTTTTTATCAATACCACAAGCTTTACATTGTGCTCTCAGATCATTGACCTTAGTAATATAATCCTGGATGTTGCCAAAGTTCTTTGGATCAAGGCTCATCAATTCATTTTCAATCTGATAGCCTTTGACTTCATCTGTTGTACCATACAAAGATTTTAACTTTTCCCAAGCATCATGTGAATTTGTACAAGATTCAATCTGAAACATAAGATCAAGGGAAACAAAGCTACGAAGACATCCAAGAGCTTTTGTATGTTCAAGCATCCATTTTATCTTTTCCTTATCATCTTTAGGTTCAGCTACCTTGTTTTCAACATATGGAGTATACCCAAGTTGCATTAAGGCATTCCATGCATGTTGATGCCATGTTGCATAATTATAAGGTGTTAGCAAAGGAACCTTAGAATGATCCATGTGTGAAGGAAAAGAAAAGCACAAGTGAACAGATCAAAAAACACACACACACAAAGAGAGACCCCCCCTTTTTCACTCAATCAAGAATCCCCCCCAACAAAAAATAATTTGGCACTTTATAAATCAGTGCGTTTACAATGCTGGAGTTGTTTTCCATAGTTTTACAAATGTCTAAAATAGACCCAAATACTGAAAGTACAATCAAATCTCAGAATTAGAACCTCAAAATAGCACCAATGTGTAGTGCTCAAAAAAATATTCACTTTCAAAAAAAAGAATCACCTCAATATGAGGTCGTATGTGAAAGTCACATCAATTTGAAGTTAAAAAAATGAGAACTGTCCTTCAGATCTACTGATAAAACTAATTTTCTGGAAAATACGGATCACTTGAGAAAAAATGGATCACACCACTACAAATTCTGTGAAATTCTACCCCAAATCAAAAAAAAAATTCTCTGAAAAAAGAGATTGTATGACTGAATTATGGCCCTCCAAATATTGACTGCAAAATCAAAAATGCAATTGGAGAGGGGGTCTATAGAAATGTTTTGATTTATATTCTACAAAATATGTAACCTATATGCAGAAACTAGAAATGACCCAGATGGTTTTTTTCTGCTACGAACAAAACCCAGATGGCGGATTTTCTTTAAAATATACAGAAAATATGGATGTAGTGTAAAAAAACGTCTTTAGCAACATAAAACGACCCCAACAACCAAAAAATAGCATGAAAAGGTAGAATCACCTACTTAAGACAAGCAAAGGCATGTTGCAACCTACAATATTGATTAAACACTCACAAATCTCTCAAATTTGAGAAGGGGCTTGCAGATCTGATGCTCTGATACCATGTAAGAGTTGATGAACTCGAGCACCCAGGATCACCTGCAAAACCAAGATAAACCTTCCACATGAGAGCAGCAAGAGATAAAATGCAGGAATATAGTGCAATAACAAAATGATGTTATTATCACACACTAAATGATACAATATGCCTCAACTCTCCTTTGAATTGATTGAGTTAATATGAACTCATCTTGACTAGATAGAGGGAGAGGTGAGTGCTGATTATATAGCACAATATGGGAAAATAATTCCAAGAGGGGTAATAACTCCCAAATAACCAAATTAGGTGGGAGTTATGCCTACTTGGAAAATGCCAAATAGGTGGCATAACCTACTCAGAAAGAGACAAATGAGTTGTTTTATGAGGTGGCATATAAGGCCAAAAGAGGGTGTGAAACTCAACCACCTAAGTGTGAGTGGGAGCAACACATGTAACCGATGGATTACGCCATGTGTCCTCACATAAACCATATCTCCTATAACCTAAGGTATGCTTAATAATGTGTAGGAAAAATATTAAAAAAACTACACTAACACATATTATGCTTAAGCTCAAATGAATATGAATACACTAAAAAAATATCAAAGATTTGTGGTTAGCCTTCAAATGAAGATGGTGGTCTATTTTATAGAAAAATATTGATTTGGATGGATCATCAAGATCTGAAAGGAAGCTAGGTATGTGGAAAAGCTTCCAACGCCAATCTATCAGAGGAGAGAATGAGAAAATTTCTACAATTTCAAACCCTTATTCAATTACAATAAAGAAGATGCACATAATAGGTAATAAAGAGCATCAAGGATACAATAAAAAACACATGACACCAAATATATGTGTGGTAAACCCTTTCAAGAGAAAAACCCCACACTCCAAAATCCTGTACAATGTATTGTCTGTAGAAAATGGTTACAATAAACTTGTAGTTCAAGCCTCTACAAGAGTTTATTTGTGTTACAATTTCGGAGTCAATCTGATAGAATAATGATATCTCAACAATACAACATACAACTCCAAAACACAAGTGCTCAATATATAGGAGCTTACAATGCATTAATTAGACATATCTAAACTTGAATGCCAAAAGTTGAAGATGTAACATGGAAAGCACCAAAACCAGTACACATGCATAACGTTAAGTTTCCAATTGTCACCACATGCAACATTGCAACAACCATTTCTAAGAGAGAAAGTTGTAGAAAATGAAGTGAAGTTGGAGTATGTGCCTGCAAAAGATCAAGTGGAAGACATTTTCATAAAGGTCCTTCCAAAAGATACATTTGAGTATCTTTAGAAGAAGTTAAGGGTTATTGCCCCTCCTTTCAACTAGATGCATAAGGGTGTGCATCTGTCTAAGGATCATTTCAAGGTATATTCTTGGTCTTGGATTGATGTTGAAGGCTACCTCTCAGGGGGAGTAGGTAGTGGTGTTTTTGTTGGTGCAGTCGGGTGGAGCATATCTTGTGCCCCTAAGAATGAGAGTGCAAAAAGAGTATGCAAAAGAGAGAGCAATGGAGAGAGAGAGAGAGAGAGAGAGAGAGAGAGAGAGAGAGAGAACAATTGCTTGTTGGTGTTTCCTAAAGTAAAGTGTGTAGGTGATGTCAAAGGGAGAGATTGCTACCCTTTTCCATTGATGTCAAAGGGGGAGAGAATAAATTCTAAAAAACTCCTCAAGATATGGGGAGAGAGAGTGATGATTGTAGGAAGAATAGAAAGAGGGAGAGAATGTTGTCTGAAGAATAGAGGTAAAAGGAAAATAAGTGTAAGAGATTCCCCAATAAGGGAGAGTGTTGCTTGAATGGAGATTCCCCATTTGATGGTTTTTCAAAGTTGGTGTTTCCATCAATGAAAAAGGGGGGAATTGTTGGAAGATTGTTGGTGTTGTCATTGATGTCAACTTCCAATATGGTGAGGAAGATTGTTGGTGTTATGGTTTGATGTCACATTGATGTCAACCCCTTGTATGTGGAGATTATTGGAATCATTGGAAAATGTTGCACTATGTTGTCATTTGTATTATGGTTTGATGCCAACCTCTAGTGTAGTCATGATGAGAAGTTTTGGTGGTGTTGAAAAGTGTTGTAGATGTTGTGGATGTTCTGAGTAGGTTCTTTTAGTGTTGTTGGTGTAGTTGGTTCACTTGGTTTTCAAGTGCTTTTGAGAAAAAAATGAATAAAAGAGTGTGCAGTGTGATAGAAGTGTGTTTAGTGTTGTGCTCCATATTTATTCATGGTTGAAGATATGATTGTGTGGATTGGACATGATGATTAGAGGTGTCATATCAAGATTTTTAGGTTCTGGATCGTGCAACAGAAGAAGTTGTGTTTGACAGAGTGTTGCCTATGAAGAAGGTTTTCTGGGAGAAATGGAAATGCTCTGAATTTCTTCGCATTGTTGTTTCTTGGTTTGTGGATTTGGGAACACTCTAATAGTTTTTTTATATTCCTTCCCTTGGTGTGTTGAGTGTTAAAATGCTTCACAAACTTCATTCTTGTGTTGGAGTTTTTTTGTTATGCAACTGGTTGGATATGATGATAGTATTCTTTATTTCAAGTGGTTGTGGTAGTATTGCAAAGTAGTTATAATATTCTAGTGTGTTGCAATGTGTTTTGTGGTGTTTTCACATGGTCTATAGGATGTTTTGGACCTAGTGAAGCATGACAATTGATTGTTATTAGTGTTAATTTAGGTTTGGCCAACTTGGTGTGTTAGCGCTATGTGTAGAAGTGTTTTGTGGACTATGGACATAGGGAAAAGCATGTCAATGTAAATTTGGGTCCTATTTAACCCATGGTGTGGTTCACCTCCACTTATTTCCATCATGAAAGTGTTTGGTTTTGACCTATTTGGTGTTGCATGTTTGAGGTGCATACGTTTCATTGAGACTGACTTAATTGAGATTGTTTAGGTCGCGAATGGTATATATGCAAGGTGATTTTTTGGAGCTATGTGTGGTGTTGCAATATTCCAATGTGATCAAGTGTGGTGATTTGAGTGTGAGCTTAATTCCTATGACTCCAGATGCAATGAGCAAAAGGTGTCTACATTTTTCAGTGTGCTTGAAGTTGTTGGAGGTAGTGAGCCAAAGGTTGTGGATGGTGTAGAGTTGCAGTGGTGGATTTATCCTATAGCTCTGAGATAGTGAAACTCTTTGTAATATTCTTCTTCTTTCTTTATTTCTTCTAGACAGTGAGTCCTTTTGGCAGTGAGCCTTTCTCCTTTCCTAGGCAATGAACCCTCCGACAGTGAGCCTGTTGTATTTTATGTTACTTTTCATATATATATATAGATGTGTGTGTGTGTGAGAGAGAGAGAGAGCTAATCCACACTGTGGTTTTTCCTTACTTATGGTTTTCCACGTAAATCTGGTGTTCTTTTGTGAATGGTTGTGTTTGCATTGTTGTTTCATATGTTTATATTCTGCTAATGTGTAATGAAATAAGGGTTTAAAAGGTTAATGAGGGTTTGAATGATTTTAATGTACAACTAATTCACCCCCCTCTCAGTTGTCACATGCATCTAAAAACAACCTCCATTATGGAGGTCGCATCCCTCTTTATGGGTCGTGACCCTCCCAATATGGGGTTGCAACAATTTTTTTTACTATTAAATTTTATTCTTTTTTTATATTTAAAATTTAATAATTATTTAATTAAAATTAATATAATATATTTTCATTAATATATTTATTATATATATAATATTTGTATATATTTATATGTATATAGATGTGTGTGTGTGTATAATTTCAAGGACAAATTAAATACAATAAAGTAGTTATATATGTATGTAATACACACACATGTGTGCATATATATATCGATAATTGATTGTTTCTATAACATAAATGTTCATGGCTATATGTCAAAGATTGATTTTAACTTGACTATTTTTCTTTTGAAAAACATAATGTAATAACCATTTACAAAATTTTAAAAAACATGATATCTCATCTATTTTATCCAAATAAAATGTGGCATACATGTAAAAGTCAAAAACAACACTACAAAATTTCAATGAAAATATGGTTTAAACTTGTATTTGCAAAAGGAATGGACAGTTTTTATTCCTCGCAAGATCCATGAAATCATTAATCACAAAAAAATGAATATTTTCACTTGCTTTTTATTAGCACATATTGTTGTTCAAATATTATAGAATAATGAAACCTATCAAAATTTGTTGTTATAATAATGTTCAATATAACTTATTCTCATTTGAATAAAACATAAAAAATTAATGAGTTGGACATTTTGGCTGTATTTCCAACTTTTACATAAGATTGCAACTAAAATACAACTTTAACTAGACATTTATAGTTGCACAATACTCCCACAAGGTAGATGTATTTCTCATCAAGCTCCCAACTTGCACATTCACAAGAATTTCTTCTACGAGTGCCAATAGGATCCCACCTCCCAGCCATAGGGTTCAACACAACCCACCCCCGAGCTTGGGGACACATAACAACCTAGGTTTACAAAATATTACAACACAATTTACAAAGGAATATTGATATTTATAAATATATATACAAACAAAAGATACACCACACCCGCAATACATGTATTGCATGGTTTTACAAACATAACTAACCTAATAAATCCCACACATCAAAAAGGATTCTACTATAAAATCTTACATAGGGGAAGTGAGGACTCTACCAATATAGGAAAAAAATCATACTCCATAGCACAATATATTTTTCATACACTTCCATCTTCTCCAACACCATTTCTCACACCATATTTCCACTTCCATTTTCTTTTCTATCTCATAACACACTAGAGTAGGATACTCATATGCCAATCCACATTGTGGCTACTCATACCCGAAACCCACAAAATTGGAACCACGCCCACTCCACTCCCTTTACATGGATGGCCTTTTTCACATTATGAAATGGTCTACTCCAACACCACACTTTCAAAAAAGTAATACAACTTTTACAACAAAATAAACCCATATTTACAACAATTTCTCACATTACTCACAATTTACACAAATTTCACAATCAACACATAAATCATTAATAAACAGTCAATTAACTAGCATTTCAAGAAAATTTGTTTTGAGGGTTTAGCTCCTACCTTAAAGAGAGCTTTCCAAACACAATAGAATCCTTTGTTGATGTTTCCTTAAGCTTCCTTCTCTTCCCAAGCCTTATTCTCTAATCTTCCTTCTCTCCTCTCCAAAATTAGAAAATTGTTTTCAAAACAAAAAGAAGCCAAAAAACCCTCTCCAACCTCAAGTGAAGAGTAAAAATAGAAAAGAAAAACTTTCTCATCCTAACCTCCCCATAATTGGATTGAAGGTTGAGAAAAGGTGTCACCCTAGCTCATCCAACTACTTCCCATTTTTGTCACTTTGGAAATGGTAAGTTTAAGGTGCCTAAAATAAAATTTAAAAGTCTTTTTATGGTTTAAAATACCCCTCACCCCTATACCTAACACTTAAGGGTTAATTTAAATAAAATAACTTGATTAATCTACTTAAAACCCCTCATAAAACTCAATTAAAGAAAACTACTATGAAACAACTTGAAAATAATTGTAGACACAAAAAATATACAAATTGATCCCCTGCACCTAATCCTAATCACTAACACCAGTGCATCCTGAATCATCCTCTTTACTAATGATTTAATTAAATAAATCATTTTGTTTGATTAAATCATCATATTCTCTTCTTTAATTAAATAAATTAATTTTATTTAATTAGCTTCTAGGGTCATCTCTTTAATTAAATAAACCAATTTTATTTAATTATCTTCTAAAGTCATTTTCCTTTAAAATTAAATAAATTAATCTTTGTTTAATTTGAATCTAACATCACCTCCCCCTTTAATTAAATAAATCCAACCCTTAATTAAATCTCTCAAATCATTATTCACCTCATTTTGATCTTAAATTCTAAGTCAAAGTGTCAAATTAGCTAATTTCCATCTAAATTAATCAAATCATGATTAATGCTAACCTTAATCCATCAAATCCTCTAGCTTTTGCAACTCGCACATGAAAACAAACTTAATTGATTTATTAAATATTTATTTTCATTCAAAAAGGCATCAAGGATGGAATATTCTTCAAATTCAAAAAGTTCCTCCAAAAGGACTTATCCCTTCCAACAAGGCATTAAAAGCCTCTTGAATGCCCTTGCCTTGAGCCAAGTGGCATTTAACTCTTCATACATCCCCCCTAAACATGTCACTTCTTCAAATGCAAATTTCAAACTTGCACATTGATCAAAATGTGCTCCACCTCTCTTTAATAGCATGTTGACAAGTGACACAATGCCATTGGTCTATCTTTAATGCCACATTCACCATATTTCTTCAATCTTCAATCCTTCTTTCTATAAATAGAGGCCTCCTCTATTGTATTTATCATCCATAATCCATGTAAGATCACCATGCTCATTTGGATCCACAATCTTAGGCACTTTCATCCACATTTCATCTTTCATAGCTAGGTTATGGAGGATTTTCATCAAAGATCATCAATATTCATCAAAGATAAGCAAAGCTTGCAAGGAATTGGGAAAGGGATATTTTCCACATCAAAATAACACCAATTCCCCCATGGGATTGAGGGTTTGAGTGTTTGAGTAAGATTAGATAGCTTTTTATTTTGATATTCTCTTATTTTCTTGTTCATTTCATTTCAAATGAATCTTATGGGGAATGTTGATTTAGATTTGCATATGGACTAATATTGTGTTTTTTGTTTGTGTTTGTGCAGTTCTAGGATCACCATTCATATTTTGGTGCTAGGAGGGCCAACTTGAAGATTTCAACACGTTTTTCTCAAAAAAATGTGGTTTTTTGTTAACTTTTGCATCTACAGGAAATTGTGTCACTATTAGTCTAACGACAACATACAACGCCTCTATCAGTCCAACGGTGCCATACAATGATGCTTCAAACTACAAACTGTGTTGCTTTTCCTTTCCCACCTAGAAATTCAAAATTTCAAAACAACGATGCTGGGCCAATTTGTTGTCGGTGAATTTTCAAACTTCAAACTATGCCGCTTGGCAAAACAATGCCACAATCATGCTCTATAGTTTTACTGTAGAGAGTTGTTGTCAGTCCTAGTGGCACTATATAACACCATTGACCTCTTCAAACTATGTTGCATATGCAGACTACGCTGCTGGAGTTGGGTAAAAGGCATTAATTAGTTTAATTTTAGCATGTGTTATTTCATTTTGGTTGCTTATGATTACTAACTAGTTTTTAACCTCTATTTTTACAGTTTAACCAGTTCTTGTAGGTTGAATTAATCAAAGGTGAAGGAAGGAAACAAAGACAAAGACTTCCATGACATCATCATCTCATTGTATCAAGTGTTTTTAAACACTTTTGGGGAGTAATTATAATCCCACTTCTAAGGACTTTGTCATCTTCATACTCTTTACCTAGGACTCACTAATTTTTGTTTGGGCTTAAAAAGAACACAACAAAGGGATTAAAAAGAACCATATGAAAATTACTATATTTTGTTTTGGACTTAACAATTGAACAAGCAAATCTCACATTTCCATTTGGTGCTTAAAAAGAATCCAATTCTTGCTTTGAAGGATTAAAATGAACATGTTCCTTTATGTTTTGTAATCTCTTATCCAAAGTAATATCATCTAAAAGACGTATGCGCTTCTCTCGCACCTCACAGTGATCTTGATAATCAAAAGGATTTTTGTGATATTAAATTCTATAAGTGATTACCTCCACACTTCAATTTGGATTCTTAAAATTAAACAAATCATGTGAGTGTGAGTGGAGTATATCACGTGTGTTCTCTCTTTGTTTCTCAACGAATATTGATCGAACTATGGATGTGTTTTCTCAGTATTGTCTATCCTTAGAGGGTTTTCCTTGTGGGAAAAAGTAATCACCCAAGGGAACAACCCAACTGGGAACACGCTAAAGCCAAGTGACATCCACCCAGGATATAAGTGTGGGTACTTGAGGAAAGTTCAAGTATCATGAGGATTATTTCAACAAGAAGGGCATCAATGGTCTCTTGCTGTATGGATGATCCCCCATGAACAAAATACCCCTACTATAACCTTGTGTATAAAGGCAAAAATCCTTATCTATTTGTTGGTGCAAGAATTCTCATTCTGAAGTTTTCCCACGTTTTTACGACTCTTAGTAAAGATGAGAAGCATGCCATGGGAGTTTCATGGGTACTGATGCTTGGCTGACCTAAGAAGCGTGTGCCATGGAGGGGAGCTAGTGTGGTCGAGCGTCTAATCATTTGTTAAGAGTAGGTGTAGCTGGATTTATCCAAGTGGGAACTCAGCAAATATTGTCTCTCATCCATAAGATTGTGCTTTACTTTGGAATCGAAACACTTTGCTTGATCTAAAACATTAGAAAAATAAACATTTAACATGAGCATCAAATTTCAAAACCTTTAGGGGGAGAAAATACCATTGACAAATCCAAGTGCTATTTCTTTCCCTAGGGATTCTATCCTTAGAGGCTTTTAAGTGCTTGGATTCATATCTCAATTTTCTCTTAATAAAGTCAACTTTAGGAAACTATTGCCTTAATTTCCTTAATTTCCACATAATGGACTTTGTGGGGTGAAAAGAAATTGGGACATTAAACATTTAGTTTGAAAAACTAGGCAAGACATTGGATGTGGTAAAATCAATTCATTAATCAAGATGAAACCAATTGAACCCCACACATGTGTGTGTTTATCTTTTGTCTTATGGTCTATTGATAAAACATTGATCTTTTGGTTTTAAG
The DNA here is from genome assembly GCA_007258455.2 of Sequoia sempervirens. Lineage (NCBI taxonomy): Eukaryota > Viridiplantae > Streptophyta > Pinopsida > Cupressales > Cupressaceae > Sequoia > Sequoia sempervirens. The sequence continues at coordinate 7,252 of VDFB02335714.1, read as the reverse complement.
TACTCTTAGGGAAAATAATGTTCTTCATTATCTTGGTCTTGTAAACAAAAGTCTTTCTAGGGTCTCTTAGGATCAAAATCAACACTCTCATCCATCCCTCAAACATCAATTAAATCCCATCTCACAAACAACTTTTGAACCATTGGAAAAATCATTCATACTAGACTTTTGGAAAATCCTTTAAAACAAATCAAAATCATCTTGTTTGACTAGGTGTGTGTAAGATGAATCCTTCTCCATACACTTAGTTAAATTATCACCTTGCAGACAAGTTTATTCCAAGACAAATTTTAACCTCTTGGAGTTTATGATTTCATTATCAAATCCAAAACAAATCTAAATCAAATCTAAAATCCAAAATCCAAAATCCAAAAGTCCTAAACTCTAGTATCCCTCCAAGGTTCCTAAAAGTTCAACACCCATATCATTCACCCCTTTCATCCTTCAGATCCTCATCATTGGTCTTAAATCCCTTAGAGCTCAACAAGGTCAAAACACAAGAAGAAAATGGAATATAAATTGATCCATACATCATGAGTAATCTAAGTCAACCAAACTATCAAAATCTTACAAAACTAATGGATTATCAAACTCACATTTATACAATCCATACATGGGATCATTATCTCCTACAAACCTCAATGGTACAACAAATGTGAGTATGCCCAGTCTAAATGTTGGAATACCTTTCCCTATGGTAGATTTAAATCAAAATCCAAACCTACAAATCTATCAACCAAACAATCAATGCATGAATCTTCAAGAAAACAACATTATCCCACCAAATCCATACATGCAAAATGTGAATATACCAAGTACAAGTTTACCAAACATGAACATTTCAAATCCGCACTTGGTAAACTCTGGGATGGATATGTTTGCGAATCATATGAATGTTGCTCAAAGTCCAAACAAGATGTTAACATCTACATGCATTGATCCAAGTCAAGGTAACACCATGCAAAATCAAAGTTACCTAAATCAAGGCAATGGGATTCCCAACCACAACAATGTTCAATTTCAACCTATAATGCCAAATCTAAACATCATCCCAAATTAGAACATTGTCCAAAATCAATTTGTCCATAATCATATACAAATACCACAAGTATACATTCCAAATATACTTGAACAAAAACCAAATCAACTATATCAAGGGTGTCAAGATCAAAATCAAGATCAAATTTTGTGAGATCAAATTGCTACACTTACCAAAATAGTTGATTCATTGCTCCAAGAGATATCTCCACCCCAAAATCAATACACTCTTCTGTTGGTTAAACCATGTCATCAAAGCATTGAGTTGTGTCCACAACCACATCAAGAACAATATCTCCAATGTCAAAGAGTTAGATATCAAGATCAACCACATCAACAAATCCAACCCCCACATCTCAAAGATCAATCACCACATCTCAAAGATCAATCACCACATCTCCAAAATCAATCACCACAAGGTCAATTTAAAGTACAATTCTCATAGGGTAGCAAAAAAAATACACACCACTTGGGAAACCAATTGAATCAGTCATGCAACAGTTGGTGCAAGAAAATCTCATTAAAATACATGTCTATGAGAACTATCAAGAACCCTTAGTGAAACTGCCATGGTATAATGAAAATCACCTTTGTGATTTTCACAAAATAAAGGGACACACAAGATCAAATTGTATTCGATTCAAAAATATCATCCAAGATCTTATTGATAAAAAAAAAAAACTATTGGGGATAACGATGAAGATTCAACCAATAGTGATAGCATTGACAATCTCCCCACCACAATTGTTGAAAATAATGATCAAGATCTATCCGACAATGAGAACCTTGAAGATGTTTCTACCTCATCCAAAGATCAACTCAACATACATCAAGAGTCACTTTTTGATCATGATAAGAATCCCTCAACAATATCCGATGATGATCTATTTCAAGGAGTGTTAACATTATTTGATCCTATAATCAGTGATCCTTCCACCAATGATCATTTTGACAATACCTCTACATATCCAATGAGTTAGAGGACATATCTCAAGAATTCATTCCAAAGCATGATCAACATCTTTCACCAAAGTCTAGCAATGGTACTTTCCAAGACATATTGACATCCTTCAACCTCATGGTTGCAGATATTGAAGGAATCTTCAATTCAAAATTTGATCCAAGTCTACTCAAAGACCAAGAGGATATTGAGCCACTCCCATTCCTAATGAAGATATTCAAGAACCCTTTATAAGTAATCCATCCTTTGAAATTGAACCATGTCAAGAACTTGATCCAAAGCATGTCAAAAGCATTTCCAAAATTAATCAAGATCAAGAATTCATATCTACAAGATACTACAATGATCTAATGGACACTCTCCTATCTATACAAGATGTTGCAAATGATGATCATATCCATATAGCACATACTCCATCTACCCATGAGATTCTTTTTGTGGATGGACACATAGATGATCTTCATTCAAAACAAGATTCTTCTACTCCTGACATTATTACACAGAAGGAGTAGATTATTAATTCCTATAGTCAAACCAAGTCATCAACATTAGGATCAGATATATCCCAAATTCAAATTGGGGACATCATGTATGAAGATATCCAACATTACCCACTCAAGGAAACAGGTTAGACAAAATGAGATATTTTAAAGTTAGAAGAGCAACAAATTGAAATAACATCATCTATAGTAGACATTTATCAGAGAAGGCTTATTGAACAAGACATCTCAAAACAAGCAGAATCAAGGAACAAAGGTGCTACTACCACCATACTAGGGGCAACTATGTCTCAATAAAATGTCAACATAAGGGGCACGAAGAATCCTTATGATGAAATTGATGCCAATACTACAGCCAACCATGTCATGAATCTTCATCCACCCATCACCCCATCCACGAATTGGGACCAACATCAAAAGAAAGATTTGAATCAAAGCACAAAGAACATTATCAAATCAAAAGAAGTTGTGAAGCATAATGGACAATTCTAATACACATGGATACCAAAGAATGAAAAGAAAGATTATCCCTATCAAACTCCATTAGTCAAAGAAACTATGGGGAAAAATAAAAAAGGGAAAATTATCCATCAAATATGTCCACACAAGCAAAAGCAAGCTTCCCAAGCGACGTATAAAGTATATCAAGTAGTTGGTCCTAATTCCATGCACACTTTCGTATCCACCCATTATTGCTCATCTTCCCAAGTCTGGAGAGTCAAAGGTTCCAAACTATCAACCAATCCATCTCTTATTCCTAAGCACACTCCACCATCCATGCCTCCACGCATGATATCCAATTCTCACATTGACCATTTATTAGCAACAACCCTTCATCATAAGGATTCAAAAGGAACTCTATTGCGATGTGCACACAAAGAAAAAGTTAACTCTGGTATCAACCAAGTAGATGAAGAATCTCAAAAGTTGTATTCAAGTGCATGTATCTTGGAAAAAAAACTTCTTCAGGTAGGATATCAATGTCACATTTTGAAAAAATCATATACATCGACACCACTAAGTGGTTCAACATGAGCTTAAAATCTTTCAAAAATATCAAAAAAATTAAAAAAAATTAAAAAATAAATAAAAAATCATGAAATTAGTAAAGATAAAAATCATCCTCTAGCAAAAACCACATGGGTGGTGCTTTGGGTGGGTACCAAGATGAAAACCTGGAAAACAGGTTTCATGTGTAGAATCAAGCATCTACGTGAGCTAGTTCAAGTGAAAGCATCTCATCCCATCCATAATAAATCCAACATTCCATCCATCTTATCCATAATGAATCCATTCATCCATGAACCATTTATCCAATCTATTTTTCATTCATCCACATCCATAGTCCAAGTTATCTTGATCTTGATAAAAGTTTGGTGTACACTTTACACTTGCTTATGGTAAACATCTTGACATGAGTCATTTTCATTGATCCTATCCTATCCCAACATTATCTGAGCCATGAAGCATTATCCAATGAAGTATTCCTCCGTTCAAACACCTTATCTTATCACAAGATAATCCTTGGTATCCTTTGTGTGCTTACCATATCCATCCATCCATACATCTATCCAAGTATCCACCCATGACATTCCATACATTTCTAGACACTGGGGGGCAGATATTTATATCTTGCTTCGGGAATAAATCTTGACATATATCCTCCAACTTATGTGGTGACCCAAACATTGGAAAACATGAAATCAAACTGGTCAAAACACTTATGAGCAAAAATTCCAAATCACTAGCCCATGACACATTTTGACGAGCATATGTTCATTATCAAGCTTCATCTTTCATCGAACATCAATCCAAACAATTAGTATCAATTGCATCAAATCATTCAAAGAAAATTGTTCCAAAACCAAGCTTCAAAATATTGATCAATAAAATCCAATCAATCCATCATCATCTCGAGATATGCTTCCCAATCCTCGTGTTGCTTAACACTATCCTTGCATTGTTGTGTATCCTCAACAATGTTATCATCATCAATCCATTGATCCAATCAATCAACCTTAGCTTGGTTTTCAAAAAAAATCCCAAAACAGATCATTGATATCATCAGACACATCCATATCCAAATCGTCAAAATCATGCAAAAATCCAAAAAAATTCAAAACATATCAAAATCCAAAAACACTCATAAAAGTTAGAAAAATGTCAAAAACATGCTATCCGAACTACGTCCTCTTTGAGCTTAAACATAGGCAAGGCTAATCTTTGATCAACCCCTGAGACACAAAATCCAAAACATTCATAAAATCTCATAAAACCCAAAAAATATTTGGAAATTTGAAAAACCAAAACATTTGTAAAATCTAGAAAAAACCCAAAAACAACCTCAAAACATTTCAAAATACCAAAAACATCCAAATATTTGAAAAAATCCACCCATCCCATTTCACTTCACCCACAATAATCAATCATCCATAATAAATCAATTGTCACCTTCATCCTTTGGCAACACAAACAAAAACAAGTACAACAATTGCAAAAGCAAGCTTCAAACGCAAAATCAAAAGAAAACTTCAAACCTTTAAATGCAAAATCAAACTCTTGATCATTCACAAACATGTCAATCAATCTTATATCAACAGCCTTTCAAACAACCTATCAACTTGCCACCATCCACTAACATGTCCTAGGATGTATCCTTCCTACAATGGACATTATCTATTGGAAAAACACTTTGGATAATTATCCTAAACAAAAAAAATTGCCACCATCCACTAACATGTCCTAGGATGCATCCTTCTTAAAATGGGCATTATCTTTGGCAATCACTTTGGAAACTTATCCTAAACCAAACACTTCCCTTTGGCTAGAGGTATGACGAACATTGGCTTGTTTGTGTACTTGATCTGTTCTTTTTGATTTATCTTATTACACTCATTCCAATGGCCTCTCAATGATGTCTAATCAAAATGATATAGAGAGAAAGGAATGGGGCATTGATCATTATCTTTTGTCTGTTGTGCTTGTTGGACATTCTTGTAATATAACTTGGCGAATACTTTCTTTTTTAGATGTGTATGGAAGGTATTTTGGACAGCTTGTTGACTTTCACACTGATAGGTTATACCTTTCTATGTTCTAGTTTGAGATGTTTGAAACTTCTGAAGTGCATCCTAGCAAAGTTTTTGTATGTCAGGTGTGAACAAGAATACTCCTATCTATTTTTCAAGTCAAAGTCCATCTCACTAGGTACAACGCCATCCTGGTTCAATATACCTTGATGCATTGTATCTATGTGTGTTATCAAACATAAGGTAAGTGGCCCTTTTAAAATCCTAATTCCTGATAAGAAAATCATCATCATCACTCATCATCATATCTAATAAAGTCTTAATGACTCATGGACTTGTTGGATCTTCTCTTTCACCATCTCATTTCTTCTTATTCTTCTATCTTTACTCACATTTCTATCCAAATCTACGTGATATATCAAAATATACATGAGGATACCCATGGCCGATGATTGTCTATACATCATCAAAAAATTTCTATGTCAAATATCTGATCTTTCTAAAGAATTATCTTTCGTCCTCTGATCAATAGAACCACTCCTCTTGCATTTTATTGTGATCTCAATCGAAAATTAACATTTCTGCTCGATCTCTCGAGGGGGTAGTATACCAGCGTAATTCTTTTTGTTGGGGCAACAGTGGGGCATTTTAAAAATTAGATTTTTTTTTTCTTTTGATCACGAAAAGTTTATTCTTTGAACTAGCGCAATAGGTAAATTGCTTCAAAGAGGGGCAAAATGTAGACACAAAAAATATACGGATTGATCCCATGCACCTAATCCTGATCACTAACACCAGTTCGTCTAGAATCATCCTCTTTACTAATCATTTAATTAAATAATATTTATTTAATTAAATTCATCACATTTTGGCTTTTAATTAGATAAATCATTTTGTTTGATTAAATCATCATATTCTCTTCTTTAATTAAATAAATCAATTTTATTTAATTAATTCATTAATCAATCTTGAGATCATCCCTTTAATTAAATAAATCAATTTTATTTAATTAGCTTCTAGGGTCATCTCTTTAATTAAATAAACCAATTTTATTTAATTATCTTCTAAAGTCATTCTCCTTTAAAATTAAATAAATTAATCTTTATTTAATTTGAATCTAACATCATCTCCCCCTTTAATAAAATAAATCCAACCTTTATTTAATTAAATCTCTTGAATCATTATTCACCTCATTTTGATCTTAAAATCTAAGTCAAAGAGTCAAATTAGCTAATTACCATCTAAATTAATCAAATCCTGATTAATGCTAATCTTAATCCATCAAATCCTCTAGCTTTTGCAACTTGCACATGAAAATACACTTAATTGATTTATTAAATCTCTTTTTTCATTCAAAAAGGCATCAAGGATGGAATATTCTTCAAATTCAAAAAGTCCCTCCAAAAGGACTTGTCCCTTCCAACAAGGCATTAAAAGCCTCTTACATGTCTTTGCCTTGAGCCAAGTGGCATTTAACTCTTCATACATCCCCCCAAAACATGTCACTTCTTTAAATACAAATTTCAAACTTGCACATTGATCAAAATGTGCTCCACCTCTCTTCAATAGCATGTTGACAAGTGGCACAATGCCATTGGTCTATCTTTAATCCCACATCCATCCTATTTCTTCAATCTTGAATCCTTCTTTCTATAAATAGAGGCCTCCTCTATTGTATTTATCATCCACAATCCATGTAAGATCACCATGCTCATTTGGATCCA
>VDFB02335713.1:0-47796 GCA_007258455.2 Sequoia sempervirens | reverse complement strand
TTTTTAAAATAATACAAAATAAATTAACAAGATAAATAAATAAAATGAAGCAAGTCTATGTACTCATAAATTAATCAACATTATTGATTTATTTATTTTAAATTAATTAACTAATCTAATTTAATGAATTGATTATTATTTTCCACATAATTAAATCATTGATTGAAATTTTTCAATGTCAAGTTCACCTCCCCCACAACTTGTTTTTATTATACAACACAAATCACCACAAAATACCTTAGTAGCATTGTTAGATAACCACAATAAATCTACATTTAACTAATTAATTACGTCAACAATCACTTGTACCGAAACCAAGCACAAAAAGAAGTGTGACATTTCAAAGTCACATTCCACATAATTCACCGAAGACAATAATTTGTGTCTAAATTACCACAAAATGGAACAAATGTCTCGACATAAATATTTGAAAGAATTCAAATGAGACATATTACAAAAAAATATAAGTGATTTATCAATTTTAAAAGTGAAACTCTAATGATATAGCCAAGGGTGGGGAAGGTTTATAAAATAGAGATCACAAGCCACAAAAACTTTGCAGAAAAATATACACCAATTTAAATGCAATAGAGTACAAAAGTGAAATAAGATCTATCAAATATTAAGAGAAGATATAAAATCATAGACTATTCTAAAAATCCTAAGAATTATGAAATTCCATAGAAAGCAACTAGGTCATGTAAGATTGATCAACTTCACCAAAAATGTGAAGGAAAATAAAGTTTCCTTAACCTTAGTCTAGGCTAAATAAATGACAAGCTTACAACTCAACACAGGTCAATCTAGACTAATGATTATGAGCTGTGTGTGGATAATTACTCAATAAATGCTAAGTAAAAGTAAACAATAGATAGGGTACTTAACTCTGACCAAAGAATGAATGCCCTTTGATGTAGATTCTTGATTTGACTATTACTAGCCTAGGAAAAGATGCAATCTAAGATTCTACACTTAACCTATATTCTATCTTGGATTGAGTCTATGGATTAGGATCTTGTTTGCGTCAGCAGCTATGTCCTCTATGCATGGATTTGATCTACTTAATGTACTTTTGCTCTACAATGCACTTACCTAGTATTTGTCTACTTTGATCTTTTTGCCATTTGAAACAAAATATTTAAATGCACATTTGGAGAATTGTCATTATGTTTTAAGGGAGCATGTTTAGCTAGATCAAACCTTGGAAATGTGTGTAAAAGATCAACAAATAATAAACAAGTGCTCTAGAATGATGTATGTAGATTCATCACTCTTTTTAATGCTCCAAGTTGAAGTATTTCACTTAAGATGGAAGAGGATAATTACATGTGAGAGAATGTGAAATGAATGATAATGAATAATTTTAAATATATTATATAAACAAATAGCACCAAATCATGTAAATGTGTGTCTAAACTCACACAACTAGTAGAATGGATGAAAGTTAGCCAAAACTTAATTTCAAATTTTGAAAATTTTGGTGTATGTCCATGATTAAAAAAATGACCATGTAGGTGAACGCTCAAAAGGAGAAGTATATGTGTGGAGTCATAAATATTATAATAAACGAGTATATGTGCAAATGTAAGTGTATGGAGAGGGTGTGTATGGAGAGGGTATGTATGGGAATAGGTGAAGGTTAAAGAAATGAGTCAATTTTCATACAAAATTATATGTACAAATATTAAACCATTCTCTCAAAATGAACACAAAACTATATAGAAAGTGTCATGACCATGAAAAAATGGGTGGGCGCGTATTTATTTGTTGAACTACATTGGGTAAAAGTAGTAAAAACAGTATGCACTGTCAAGTGCAATAATAAAACACAAATGTCACTCAAAAAATTCTTAACCGACCAATACTATGATCATCTCATCAAATGCCTTTAAAAAGCTTAAAGATGTATTTTACTATAGAACATCTCATCTCAGATACTATTTACAACCGTTATATGGTTTCCCACAATAAACAGTGATAGACGCCCATACATTTCCAATCACAGTACTCTATTTGCTTATATTTTTACAAATATTATAGCCAGTATTACATTATCTTCCACATTTCATTCCTAGCTTCTATAAGAAGGTTTCATATGCCATGGTGACCTGTACAAGAACCTTTAGGTTTTACCATCATGCAATATACCATTGCTATCAGAGCTATTTTAATACTTACAAATATCCCACCGAGCCTTTTTTGTATTAGGTAATGAGATAGTGTAATATTCTTCTGCTACAGCACACAACTTACTACTTGGCATGATAGCACAATTCGTTTCAATGATAACAAATAATTTATTTAGAAACACCCTGCACTTGGAAAACAGAATTGATAAGCAATCTGTGTTCCAGGCAGCAATTACTTAAGATAATGTTATTCGAAGGGAACCTCTCTTATTCAACCAGAACTTTCCCTGTAGAGTATTACAAGAGAAAATACCGAATACCAGGAAGCTTTATCTAACTTGTGCTTGGAAACAACCTTAGCTTCACTCAGCATCCAGAATCATATGATACCAGCCCTTGCAGCTGTGGACCCCTAAGCCGAGGGTTGTTGTCAAAGCTGGAATAAACAAGAAACAAATGTTATGTCCATATAAATTAAAATTTATTGCCACTACTTATTCTTGGCAATCCCTTTACACTGGGTACCCTTTTTTCCTGGTAATGGAATTTACCACCTTCCCAGGCTCAACATGTAAATATTATTTAGGTATAGACTCCGTTTTGGTCATCTGAAAACAATAACTGCCATAAGCATTGACTGGAGGACAAGATTGCAATAGGGACTAACTCAACCTATACTCAAATAGGAGGAGGTCAAGCATTCCTTTGTACTTCATAATGACTGCATTCTAACAAGAATCAAATCAAGAAACAAATGAACAGAAAACATAAACAGAAAATGGAAATCCTAACTCCAATTTTTCATGCCTTCTACATTTGGTTCTATGTTAGCAAAATTCGACAACGTGTTAGTTGAAAATATTGTCCATAAATTTACAAACAAGATGTTGGACTTAAATATCCATGTCTATTTCATTAATAACCAAGCTGTATCAATCCATGCATCTTTTTGTCTATGTTATAGTTGTAAATTCATTTCCATTTGCTGATTTCAAATGGTATCCCTTTCCCAGTAACCAAAATTTCAATGTGACTATGATCTGAACACCTAATCAAGTCAAAGAACCAGTCAACCTATTCCAACCTTCTTAACACTTTGTGCTTTATATGTACATTCTAGTTTCTGCAATCTTCGTTATGTTTTCTTAGTTATCCCGATGATGGCTTTATATGTACCTTCTAGTTTTTGCAATCTTCATTATGTTTTCTTAGTTATTCAGATGATGGATTGTGGAGTATGATCCAAAATATTGATGTTAAAAATTGTTACAGAATTTTTTCCATAAGATTTTTACATCCTTCCAAATACTTATATTTCTTATATAAGATCAGTTAGTTACTGAAAGTCAAATAAATACATAACTAAAATCACTTTTGTACGCCCTACCAAAACCAACAAAAGAAATTCTTCCAATTATTTTTCAAAAAATATTCTGAAACCTACTTTATTCCTATGATCTGAACACCTAATCAAGTTAAAGAAACAGTCAATCTATTCCAACCTTCCAACATTTTGGGCTTTATATATGTGTTCTAGCTTCTGCAATCTTCACTCTTTCTCCTTAGTTATTCTGGTGATGGATTGTTGAATGTGATTCAAAATGTTGATGTTAAAAATAAGTTTTCTTCAAAAGATGTTTACATCCTCCCAAATACATATATTTCTTATATATGATCATTTAATTACTGAAAGTCAAATAAATACATAGCTAAAGTCACTTTTGTACACTCCTACAAAACCAACAAAAGAAATTCTTCCAATTATTTTTTGAAAAATATTATGAAACTTAAATTTATTCCTTAACAATTTACAAGCTAGAAGTTTTTTTTAACAATATATTGAACATTTTCTTAGGCAGACAATTTGTGATTTTACCAAACAAGGGTTGATTATTTATTGACCTTACAGATTTGATATGCAATAAGGGTAGAAATAGCTGTTCCCAGAAAATAGTTGGCAAAGCCACAGCTTTTAACTGCCCAATATCCACTAGCATCAAATCTTGCTTCTTTGAATAAGAATAAAACCTTACACAAGTACAGTTTCCAGATCAGAATCTGCATTCCCTCTTTGCAAAGCAAAAAGAAAATATAATAGACCTACTTTCAAATTCTATATTCATAGTCCTGTAAATGATTTGGGTCAATATGGGGCAACCTCAAGTCACAATTTTAAGCAAATGGAGGCACTTGTTCAACAGGGTTGTGATACAGGCCAATATCTATAGAAAAACGAAAATATCCATACTTTCAAATTCGATTATATTCATAGTCTCTTAAATGATTTGGGTCAATATGGAACAACCTCGAGTCACAATTTTAAACCAATGGAGACACATGTTCTACAGGGTTGTGATACACACCAATATCTATGAGGATCTACTTGTACATGTGAAAACAGAGCCTTTTTCAGCTCATATCTTGCTTTTCTTGTTTTCATTTCTATTCCAAGTTTAACATTAAATAGTGATATGCAGGACACAAGTCCTCCTTTGCTTGTTAAATCTGAAAGTTTGACATCGTCTTTTTTACATCTCGCAAATAAAATAATTGACATCAAAGCTTTGTTCGGATAAAAATTCTAATTCCACCTATTTTATTAAGAGCAATCAGAAACGACTAATTATAATCTATAAAACAGTACCCTTCTCACCATAGTGAATATACTGTCACTGTACATGCCATTAAGCACATGGAATATGATTAAGGTGTGGTGCTGTTTCAGTGGCTATCCAGGTTCAAACCCCCTTTGGACTGGTGCAATCGCAATCTTTGTGCCCATGCTGGGCTGCTGCACTCATTAGTTTGGATTTCATCTTTGTGCCCGTCCCCATTCCCATTTGTGATCCCACACCAGCCGGGCCCAGTTAATACCCAGATTGAGGCCAAAAGTCTGATAAAAACCCTCAATTTACAGATATTTGACCAGCTAAAGTGAGGATAGGCACATAAACTCAAGGATAGGAACAAACAAATAGAGAAATCAGAAAGGGGTAGGTCATGCGTTGATTGCCAACTCTTTTCACACATTGTATGACTACATTCAATGCTACTCGATCTATGGAATCCTCTCCTTCAACCTCCCAAGCCAAGCTATATAGGAGGGCGAGAGGGTCAGACAAGTGACTCGACCAAAATAGAAGGTTGACGTCAGACCCCAAATGGGATTGCATACAATAAAACCAGAGCAAGTGAAGAGACTAGGCCATTACCTTTCCAGAGGGAAATGCTGCAATGCCCCATTTGTAGGAATAGTTCCACACAAATCATTGTTTGAGACATCTCTGTAGCATGAAATATGATATATCAAAACCAACGACTTAAACTTAGCGGGTTAAATTAAGTCTGATAAATAGATTCAAAGAATTCAAAAACTTACAAAATTTGGAGGTTCGGAAAGGTGGTAAGCTCCATTGGAATGCGCCCAGTCAACCTATTGTTACTAAGGCGTCTGTTCATCCAAAGACCAGTATAAACAAATGAAAATGGAATCATAAAACTCATCCATGTCGAAACTTACTTGAAATTAGAAATCTATATAATTCAATAGGCTCATTGACAGGCATGGAGTGAGTGAACTAACATGATCCATGACTATAATTATTCAATAAGTGAGTTGAATGGTATAGGATGAGTGAACTTACAGAAATTGGAGAAACTTTAAATTACCCAGAGATCGAGGAATTTCTCCAGATATCTTGTTACCATACAGATCCATACTAATAAGGTTCTTCAAATTGCCGAATTCCTCAGGAATAGTTCCTACAATATTATTTTGATAAAGCTCCCTAATATACATGGCAGATCACAACTGTGTTAGAAAGCAGAAGATATTCAGGTATTTCCTTCAGAAAACTAAATTAACTTCAACAAGCAAATATTTCCAACCAGATCAAGGCATATATAGATAAGCAATCAAGAAAGTCTCCTTTGCTGTCTTCATTCTGGCTGCTTCTCTTCAACTAATGTAAGGCTTGGAATCATTTAGCATTTCCCATAAGATAAAGTCAACAATAACTGAACTGACACATAATGGATTTCCAGATAAAGCCAATTGGAATTGTCTGTAAAGAAAAAGATGAAACAGAAATCTTAACGGATTTGTACAGTTAACATTGTTTTTCTTTATCACAATCATAGTCCTAACTTTCTTCCTAAGTTGCACTCTACTCCCTTAGTTAAACAAGAATAATCAACTATTTGCCAAGTTATTTTCTAGCTTCGCACTAATGACGAGGTTCATTTATTAACAATAATAAAATCCCATAATTAGTCTGAGTTAGGTGGTTTGATTGGACATCTGGTTAACTTTCCCAAGTTTTTGTCTAGTGCAGAATTAACTCTTACTGTTTGGAGTTGCCATGAAAGTGGTTCTGATCATCCGTGGTCAGTGGTGTTAGATGTTCCATATGATCATGACTTCTTACTAATAGAAACATCTAAAATACAAAAGATTCAACATAGGAATTAACCAAAATATAAGCTTCCTAATTCATGAGCAAATAAAGTTTCTTCCACTTGTTTGTCTGGATTCTTTAAAAGTGGGATTTACACCAATGACAAGCTAAACGATCCCCATCACAACCAAGAGAAAGAACAGAGGAAAAAATAAATATTGATAAATAAAAACTCTTAAAGTGTTATGTAGAGTCGTAGACTATACACAAAGTTTCAAAATCCAATTAGACTAGCATACACAGGAATAATCTTTCTGCGTATTTAAAACTAAACGCACGCTGGCTCTCATTTGCATATATACATTGAAATTTACTAGTTAAAATATTGGGGCTACCCATCATAAATATTAAAAACTATTTCTGTTCAGCTGGGGGTGAATGAGTGATAAATATAAGAGTGTTAAAATAATGAAGACCCCGTTGCCCCTGGGAACCAGTAGGCAAGCTCTTAAAGTTTAAAAATATTTTGAACTTAGTTGGTATGAATTTTCCACAGTCCATGCAATTATAATGCTTAGTTTTTGGATTCAACTGTGTGTATTTTAAAAAAAAAAATATACACAATTGAATCCAAAAACTAAACATTGTAATCTTGAACTTATTTTCTTTTATACTTAAACTTGAAAAGTTGTTTCCTGCCTAACTTTTTCTATAATTCCCTGTAGAGTATACCCAAAGTTTTTTAATTCATTATACATTACAATCTTCTTCATATTTCAGTATTTCTCCATTTAGCTGATACGGATGATTCGTTGAAAGGCAACTCATCCACCACATCCACCAAGCCACACAAATAGATACCACTTCATCACGGGGTATGCCTGCCAGGTTTCGAACAGGGCTTATAGCCAGAGGTCTAGATGACAGAAGGCCAAAACCAACAACTATGTCGAATTGAAGAGTTTTATTGTATATTAAGATCCATTAAAAATCATATGTGCTCTTTGATGACCATTGATTTATATACTCTAGATTTTTAAAAATACTGAATGTAAATTTTCAGATTGTAATAAATTTGATAGCATGAGGTTTCCACAGTCCATGATAAAATAGAGTGTAGAGATTTCTGGATTGAAATTATGTGCAACCTTTTTTATCAACATTTCGGATCATATTCCATGATCCATTATCAAAATGTTCTGCGAATAGAAAAAAGAAGATAGAGAAAAGAATATGATCTCACACAGTTTCAATCCAAAAACCTCTACACTCCATTGTAATAAATTTATTATATCTGATTTTTTTTAAATGTAGGAGTTAAGATCACTTGTTCCCACCATGTTAGTACAAATTAAAGTTTAAAGGGAAATGCACTAGTTCAAATCTTAAAAATATGACTAGCAGGAAGGCTAGTAGTTAGGGGAAATAAAATAATCAAGAAGACAATGTGTAAAAACAGTGAAAGAATAATTCCTGCCTCCAAAAAATACTCACAGATACTGCAAATGCTCAAGCTTCCGAAGCTCACGTACCAGACGCCCGGATATGTTACCGTTCCCTAAATCCCTGGAAACAGAGGTAAATTTAGTAAAACAAATAAACCCACTTTAAGATATTACTGGAATTTGGAAGAAAACTGAATGCTGCACTTACAGCCTAATTACGTGATTGTTCATATCACAAGTCACATGGAACCAGGTGCAAGGATTCACAAGAGTTGGGTCCCAGCTTTGCAGAATATTGTAAGGATCTGACAAACCTCTCCTAAAAACATGCAGAGCATCTCCTGCAACACAAAACTGTATTAGCAAACAAACCCTTGTGAAATGTGAACAAAAGGAAGAAGAAATCATACTAAAGTTCTTTTTTATAAGCAATAACTGGTGATGGCATTATAAGACCTTCAGAATTGGAAGAAACAGATGGGGATGCCATGAGGGCCAGCATCACTACTGGCAACACAACTGTAACAAAATTCCATGAAGGTTCTGTTGCAGCCATCTCGGGCTTTTTCTTTTCTGAATCGTTAGGTGGTCTTTTGCTCTAAAAATTTCAGCTTTCTCTGTCTGAAGCAAACACATATAAGAAAAAGTGGGAATTCTCCACTTGTTTTGAGGGGAACCCAAATGCTGAATCCAGCAAAGGGAGGAACCCACTATGAGTTATCCGATGTACATTTTTAAAATATCTTGGGGGCCACCAAAGAGCATAAGGTATTCATGTATGCTCTGAAGATGCTCTGTAGGCAGCCATAATAGGACAGCTTAATAGACGTACATACCTACTACACTAAGAGTCAACATCTTGGGGCTATAAATCCAAATTCTAGTGTGCCTCAATTTGTGTTCTTTACAAGGCCCACCCATTGCTTTCCCGTTTCTGTTAATACTGCTGTATTTAAGGATCTTATTTAGCTTTTTCTCCAAATACGCTAAGTTTGAGGTGGATCCATACTTACGAAGGATGGATGCAGACTAACTGTGGTAAAGGAATTTGATTGATTTGAACGTGATTGAGGAGGTGGCGAGGAGAGGTCTTTTTTAAGGGGGTATTTGATTGCTTACCAAGTACAGACAGGATTCTTAGATAGCACGCGTTTAAAGTAGTGGGCATGACGTAATCGAATATAAATATTATAGTGGTGAAAATTGCATGCTCGAACATTTTTCTTTAATGCTTGTACGGTGTTCAGGTTATTTTATATATTTATTAATATGTAATATATTTTATATTTTGTGTACACGTTTGTAAATTATTTTATTTTATTTTCATTATTATTTATTTCTAGGATTCCAATTCAATCTCCACATTTAACTTTTTATCAATTAGTTTAAAACTAGCAATTGCACCTTGGTGTACAATGGGTACGCCGAAGAGCTATGGTAGATCAATGAGAAAACATGAGCTACAGTCTTCAACACTGGTAAAACATTTTGCAGAGGACTGTTGAGGACATGCCGTTGTTGCTGGACGTTCTGGAGGATACAATGAGGAACCGCAGGAGAGGGCAGAGGCGAAGGTGTATCATCCAAGGAGGCAGACAGTTGCAACGGACAAGCCTGTGATGTTGGAGGCGTTTGAAGCAAGGGCAGCGAGCCAGGAGAAAGGACGCGGGAGGAGTAGCTTCGAATGGGAATAATGAAAGCTCACATAGTAGCAATGCCATTCCCAGCATTGGGTCACACCATCCCACTGCTGGACTTTGCAAAGCTGTTTGCGGCTTATGCCTTCACTGTGAGCTTCATCGCCGCCCCTACCAATGGACCACGTCTACAGCAACAAATTTCCAATGTCGTTTCCTCTGGTCTGGACATTCGCCTGCTGGTGATTCCAACGCCCCACATACAAGGCCTCGCGGAGGGCCTTGAGAGCTTCGAGCAACTCCCCCAAGAATTATGCCCCTCTTTTTATCAACTCACCCAGAAGCTTGAACAACCCTTTAGTTCATGGATTGAAGCTCAACAAGGCCAGGATGCAGGGGCTCTCTGTATAATCTATGGCGCACTTTTGGGGTGGAGTATGGAGGCAGCCCACAAGCACAAAATCCCTGCGGTAGCCTTCAGTACATACGGAGCTTTTGTTCTCAGTGTTATTCATTCAGTGTGGCTTTCAACTGCTCAGAACAGGGTGGAAAAACAGGGGAACGATCTTGTACTTAGTTTGGATCTCCCTGTGCCCCTAAAATTGCAGGATCACGAGATAGACGAGGGGCTTTGGGTGCCCTTCACGATGGACATTTTAGGGCGTTTGGAGTCTGCGAACAAAGGCTGTGGGAGATGGACGAGTATAGAAAAATATGCAAATAACAGTGATGACGAAGTACGGTGAAACCAAAACCGGCAACCAAAATGAACGGTGAAGATCAGTTACATGGTCGGAAGCCCTCTCTACCGAGTTTTACAGCGTTGATGTAAAAAGTTATCTTCGCCCACTTCAAATAGGATACCAACTTGCAGTGACCTCCGTAGAAAATATCAACTTGCTTTATTCGGCGAAAATGATACCGGCGACTGGCGAGAAAGTAAAGCGGACTGCGTGCAAAGCGTATGACGTGAGAAGCGGTGATCGTGGTGCCGTGAAAGGTGGACGGAATATCGAACGATGGGCAAACATTCGTTCGTCTCCAGGATGGCTCTAGCCATCGATTTTAAAAAATAGTAGGATTAAAATTATGGGCCGGGAATTCTTATAGATCATTTTATTTTTTAATTTTGGTTCATATTTTCTTCACTTATTAGTCAATATAAGTGACTAAAGCACAATTTATTTTCAATTGCATTTTAGGTAATGTATTTTAAAATTAATTCTAATTTAAAAGAGACGTTTAGAATTGAGAGAAGAATTCATTGAACAAATCTAAAATTCAGTTGCAAGGATAAAGATAATCGTATTAATAGTACATCATCATACTAGGAGCATATTGCATATTTATTTGATGCTCTCAACCTTAATCTATTATCATTGAATTGGACTATCGAGCCTAGATTTGATTGAGGACATGACTCCTACAATTCAGTGAATTCCCTAATGGTGTTTGTATACATCACTTGTTCCTTATCAAATTCAAAGCACTTGCATAAAGACAAACAAATTTCAATCAACAAAAATCAACCAAATAAAATATGTGAATCACAAGTTCACATTCAAGCTTCAAATGAGATCTACACTCATAGAGGTTGCCTCTACACTCACAAAAGTGAACAAGAGAGTTTCATAATCAATATTCTAGATCAATGACAATCATTTGATAAGTTATAAAATTCTAGCATCATGGTGAATGGGCTCTTACATATATACAGTAATATCCTCATCAAGTTAAAAGTTAAATACCCTTACATTTAATTTAATTAGTTTCTACATTCACTATAACATTTATTTCAATTATCTGATGTCACTCACAACATAATTATCTAGGTTAATTACTTTATACAATTGCTTTAATTATTTAACTAACCTAGATGTGAGTGTGATTTTTTTCCCTACAAATATAAAGGTTTGATATTTTATTTAAAAAAAGAGATGTGGAGCAGTTGGAGTCCCCACCAAGGGTTGCAAGGCCATAAAAAAGTAAATGCTTATTTGCAAGATGATTTTTCTTAGATGTTATAGTTCTAAGTGCCTTGGTACACATGTTTGTAAAATGTAGAATGCAAATTAGTAATAATCTCCCACATACTTCTTATGCCTATATGCATGTTGCAAGCAGATGTTTTATTTTTTGTGTTCCTTGTCACAATGGCCATGTGTCATTGTGATATTGATAACAACTGATTGTTTGTGATGGACGAACATGTGGCAAGCAGTTCAAGTTGCCCCACCAAGCACACATTCTTGAATATTTGTCTCTTAATACTCATTATCCAATGGATTTCAAGTTATTTGTGACTTATCTTTTAAATCTTCATTACTTTTCAACTTCAATTTGATGACTTAACTTATTGTTCCTTGGCATTTATAGGGTTGCATGGACACATGGAAAGTTGTGATTGATAATGCATAAAGTTTGGGCAACGAATAGTGTTTTATCAATTGGTTTTCAATTGAGCACCCTAAACTCACCCTTTAGCTCAGTTTTCCCTACCATAGGATCTAGAAAAATTGTTGTAATAACCTCAATAGATTATTTTTCCAAAGAAAAATTAAATTCATAAATTTAACTAGATATTGTAAAAACCCATATTTCTACATAATTTTTACATTACATTGACAACCTAATATTATATAATGAAGCCCACAAAGAAAGGTAAATTCCAAAAAATTGTCTTATTAATATGAAATCTGAAACATGTCAAAACATGTTGCAATAGTAACATAAACAACAACAACAACAACAACAACAACAAAAAGAACTACTATACTTAAACTCATAGCAAACAACTACAAATCATACAAACTTAATATAGTTGGAACTGACAAAGTTCATGAAATCTCATGTAAAACCTCTTAGTGAGATTATTGTACAAAACTAAAGGGTTTGCTTCCTTTTATCTTTTGAAAACCTAAGGATTTTCATCCTCAAATCTGATTTCTTAAACACAAGTGCTCAAAACAATTTTTTTAGCAAGATTTTTTTGGTGTAGAATGGAAGTTATCCCATTATGAGTGCATTCACCACTTTAAATCACTAAAATTTATTGTTAGTAATAAATCCTACTCAATTGAATGGTTTAGATCATGCATGTACTAACAACATTAATTGGCACTCATTTTCATGCTTAAATTTAAATTTTGAATTTTTCTTTACTACACATTAAAGATTTTGGCATTTTCCTAACTTATTGCACTTTTACACTTTCAAAGAACTAATGAACCTATGAACCTTGTCACACTTTTTCAAAGTTCACAAATCGTAAGTTTTATAACATTTAGAACTTTTTAAAATATTTGTGTGGACTCAACGCCTCCTCTTGATGAGAATTAACATCACAGATTCTTAACAACAATTTTTTTCCCGCTTCTCTCTCCTTCATCTGCATTTGAACAGCCTGCACGAATGGTGGATTATGTTTTGGGGGTACCCTACGGTCCCCCACTATCCCCTCCTGACCTGAGCCTCGCCTTGTCACATGCGGACTCGTGTCCCTCGGGAGCCAATTTTGACTTGTCTGATTCTATGGTCCCCATGATTTTTGGTGAGTATGAGTCACTCGTGATTCCAATTTTGTCTGGTGTGGAAGTGTTGGAGATCAAGATCCTTCCTAAGGTTAAAGGATGGAAGGATGTGCTGACTAATGGTAGTTAGAGTACTAAGGACCCCTCTCCTCATCCTGAAGAAGAAGTCATTGTCTTGGGCACTAGTTTTTCTATCTCTGATTCAGTCAATGATAAGCTCCTTTCCTCAATAGAAAACACGATTGTGGATCGTTTCCTCTCCTTCTGACCTTCTGTGGATATGGTCCAGAGATGGGATGCTGCTAAATGGCGCCTCAAAGGAAGTGTGTACAGTTGTGCTATGACGGGTGGGCTCTTCCTTTTCAAGTTCACGGCTTCAGATGATTTGGTCACGGTCCTCTCTTTTGGGCCTTGGGTGTATGGGAAGCACAGTCTGGCCTTATGTCGTTGGAAGCTGGGTTTTGACCCTATTGTGGATCTTAACAAATCGACATTGATTTGGGTTCGCTTGCCTAGGTTGCCTCTAGAATATTAGGATGAATCTATATTCAAAAGCATTGGGGATTCCTTGGGCCAATTTATTACTTTGGATTCCATTACTCGGTCCAAATCTAGGTTAGTTTTTGCCTACTTTTGTGTTAATATTGGTGTGCATATGACACTTCCTACCTATGTGAAGCTATGCTCTAAGTTTGGTACCTAGGTTCAACCAATTTGTTATGAGAATGTTGTGGTTTACTGTCAAAAGTGTGCTAAACCTGGCCACCTTATCTCTGACTGCAAATCTTCTTTTAATCAGGTGCCTAACTTGGGTGACTCTGTTGTTGAAGATCACTACCCCTTAGAAAAAGGCATTATGAAGATTGTTGACTCTTTGGCCTAGCTTATCTCACTAGTCTTGGATGACCCCCCAATCCCTACTAGTGAGGTGGATTCTTCTTGTGCGGACTTGGCTTTGGTTCCTGCAGTTCCTATTTTGGCTAAGAATTTAATAGTTGGTAGGGACCTAGAATTCGGTGATATATCCCTTGGCTAGGCTATTTGAGAGGATGTGGTTTTTGGTGGCTCACTGAAGGGCGTGCGGTCTGACCTTTCTATTGGGACTAGTGGGTCAATGGGTGAAGAAGGAAAATTTTTGGAGGAAGTGGTTACCAAAGTTAAAGAGGAGACAGTTATTAATTTGGTGGGTTTGAACCATGAGGAAACTTCTAAAGATGAGATTTGGTTAACCCAAAGAAAAAAGGGAAAAAGAAGAAGGCAGATGTGGGTGGTAACTCTAAATCGGGAAGGCTTAGCCAACAATAAACTAGGCAGAGAGAGACGATGAATGAGATAGTCATTGGTAACTAGAGGACATTGGATGTGTCCTCAAAGAAGGGTCATAAATGAAGGTCATGTCCTGGAATGTGCAAGGACTGAATAGCTCTCATAAACAGCTTGTGCTGAAGAACTATGTTTTAGAACTTAAGATTGATGTTTTACTTCTATAAGAAACTAAAATGAAGAAAGGAAATTTTGATAATATTTCTAAGTATATATGGTCGGGTTCCCTTTACTCTTATAGTGATGTTGAGGGGGTGTTAGGTGGGCTTTTTGTTCTATGGAATCCCTCCAGGATTAATGGTTTTGAACAATTCCATTGTTAGAGTAGTGTGGGAGTCTTGTTTTCTTACCCAGGTGGCTCTTGGTCACTTATTAATGTTTATGCTCCTAACCAGAGAAATTCTTGGAATGCCCTGTGGCAAGATCTCTCTAGCTGGTTAAAAACTAATAGGGGGTCTCGCTGGTTGGTGGCAGGGAACTTCAACTCTCCCTTATATCCTTTGGAGAAAAGTGGTGATCTGGTGGATTATTCTGAAAACATGGTTGATCTAGCGAATTTCTTGGGTACTACTGGCCTGATTGGCATTGACTTATCGGGTCAAGCCTTTACCTGAACCAACAGGCATCTTGGGGAGGGTTTGGTTCAACAACTGGATAGATTTGTTTACTCCAACAACTGGATGACCCTACTCAGTGCTAATCTAATTGCCCTGCCCAGGACTGTTTATGACCATAACCCTCTACTGCTAGTCATGAATTACCATTCTGTTGTTGGACCTTTCCCCTTCTGGTTCGAGATAATGTGGAATTCTCATCTTGATTTCAAGAATAAAATTATTGAATGGTGGAATATTCATGTTCGTGGCTCCCCCATGTTTAGGATCTTTTATAAACTTAAACATATCAAATGCATGGTGAAAGGCTAGAACAAAAGAGTTTTTGGGGATGTCTTTCAAAAAAAAAAAAAAAAGAGCTTTAGGAGATAAATTGAAAACTATCCAAAAGAAGATGGAGGATGGGGATGTTAGCTTTCCAACCTACAACCAAGAAAGAGAGAGCTGGAGGGAGTGGGAGCAAATTTTAAGGAAAGAGGAAATTTTCTAGAAACAAAAATCTAGAGTTAAATGGCTACAAGAAGGGGACATAAATACCTCCTTTTTTCATGTTTCCACTCTAAAACATAAGAAAATAAATCATATAACTAAGTTGCATAATGAGCAGGGGGTTGTGGTCAACATGCCCACCCAAATTGATTTGTTGGTGGCATAATTTTTCCAAAAGGCTTATTTGGCCCCTATTGAGGCTCCCAATCCGGCTTTGGACAATCTATTGTTGGACCCTCTCTCGACCATCATTACTTAGAATGATAACCTTGGAATCCTTAGTGTTTTCACTCCTAAGGAAGTCCATATGGCTACTTTCAACATGGGGGCCTACAAGGCCCCTGCCCCGGATGGTTTCCCCTTGGCCTTCTTTCAGATTTTTTGGGAGATTGTTGGTGGGGACCTTGTCTTGGCCGCTCATGATTTCTTCAAATCAGGTAAGCTTCTCAAACAACTAAACCACACTTTTATTGCCTTAATTCCTAAGATTGTTGATCCCCAGTCTATGACTAATTTTGGGCCCATCAGCCTATGCAATACCTTTTATAAAATCCTCTCTAAAATCTTAGTGAACTGTCGCAAACCCCTCCTGGACAAAATTATCAGCCCCACTCAAAAAGCATTTGTGCCTAACCGTCATATTCTAGATGCTACTATAACTACTCATGAATTACTCCATTCTATGGACATATGCAATAATGTTAGTATGGCCCTCAAATTGGATATTTCAAAAGAATATGATAAAGTGGTTTGGGACTTTGTTCCTAAAGTCTTAGCTAAGTTTGGGTTTGACCAATTTGTGGTCAAACTCCTAATGGAATGCATATCTATGGTGAAGTACTTTGTTCTAGTTAATAGGACTCCTTTTGGTTTTTCTAATGTTGGGAGAGGGATCAGATAGGGGGATCCCCTCTCACCCTATTTATTTATCATGATTACAGATGTCTTGAGCAAGAACATATCTAATATATTGTTGCAAGGGTCTATTAAGGGTATTAAGGTTTCCTCTTCTTTGGAACCTACTGTTATCCAACAATCTATGGATGATACCATTCTCTTTGGGAAAGCCTCTATGATTGAAGCCAGGAAATGGAAAAATTGTCTCAATAACTATGTTGAATTCTCTGGGCGGTGTATTAACTATAATAAAAGTATGATTTATTTCTTCAACAACACTCCTACCCTTCAAGCTCGAGTGACTGTTGTTCTGGGTTGTATGATTGGATCTCTCCCTTTAGTGTATCTTGGTTTACCCCTTACTGTTAAGGAAGTCACTCCTGACTTCTGGAATTCAGTCCTTGAAAGGATCTAAAGGAAGTTGGTTGGCTAGAAAGGTTTCATCCTTAGTCATGCTGGAAAACTATAGCTCCTTTTTGTTGCTCTTCAAGGGATCCATGTTTACTTCCTATCCATTTTCAAGATCCCCAGATATATAGTTGAGAAGTTTGAAAAAATTTAAAGGAATTTCCTATTGTCGGGGACTGAGGAAAAGAAGAAGTTTTCTCTAGTTAAATGGGACAAAGTTTGTAAACCTAAACATTGTGGTGGGCTTGGGATAAGGAATATCCTTCGCACCAATAAGGCCTTGATTGCCAAGGTGGGTTGGGACTAGTTGAGAAATAGGAAAGATTGGTGCAAGATTATGAACTCTAAGTACCTCCACAACAGAACTTTGATTAACTGCCTCTCTTATGATCATCCTGTGGGTTCCTTAGCTTGGAAGAACATTTGCGGTTTGTAGGGGTTGCTTAGGATAGGGATGAAATGGAAGATTGGAAATGGTAACAGTATCAGATTTTGGGAGGACCCTTGGCTATTTGACACCCCTCTAGAACACTCTAACTTTAGGATTCTAATGAGGTCGGCACAATGTTTCTTTGAAGTTTACATTAGTGATTACCTCCTTGGCACACATGGGGCCAGGAGATGGAATGACCTAATTCTTTACTTCCCTTTGTCTCCTAAACTAGGTCTCCTGGCCAAGTCCCTACAAGAACTACTCTCCCTTACCAGATTACCGTTTACCAACATGGTAGATGATTTCTTCTAGACTCATGATAAGCAGGGTGATCTTTCAGTTAAAATGACTTACAATCTATTGGCAGACCAAGGTGTGGTCCTTGATCTCTGGAAGTAGGTTTGGAACAGACACATGATCCTGAAAGTAAACTTTTTTTGGTGGACTGCTTGCCATAACATGATTCTTACTTAGGAAAATTTGAGGAAAAGGGGATTCCAGATCCCTAACAGGTGCTTGTTATG
Source organism: Sequoia sempervirens (assembly GCA_007258455.2). NCBI lineage: Eukaryota > Viridiplantae > Streptophyta > Pinopsida > Cupressales > Cupressaceae > Sequoia > Sequoia sempervirens. The sequence goes on along the minus strand of VDFB02335713.1, from coordinate 29,970 downwards.
CAAGTTCAATGAAGAATCTGTGAACCGCTTACTATTGCACTACCTATTTGCTATTGGTGTGTGGGAGATGGATTTGGAGTGATTGGGCACTCGGTGGACTATGTGTAAGGACACTAAATCCTTTATTTTGAGCTAGTCTGGGCCTTTCCTTCACCCCTTGACTCGTGAGATCTGGAACCAGGTCCCACCCATTATCTGTTGGTGCTTGTGGAAAGAGAGAAACAACAAATATTTTAGAAATGTTGAGATGAGCTCGAAGGAGATGTTTGGTATAGGGTCAAGACTCATTGAGGAAAACATTTCGCTTTTCAAAGGGAAAATCTCAGATAAAGGCCTGGCTGAGTGGGAAATTATTATGGCTAAAACTTGGCATCAAAACCTTGATGCCAATTCCTTTGACAACACAAGATCCCAGGCTAGACGGGACACTGTATGGAAACTACCAAACCATGGTTGGCATAAGCTTAATTTTGATGAGGCGGCCAAAGGAAACCCAAGCAGGGAAAGCATAGGAGGTTTAATCAGAGACTGCAAGGGTAATTTTGTGGCTAGTTACTTAGGGGGGATTGGGATCCAATCTTCTATGATTGCGGAAGCAAGAGCACTACTAAAGGGCATTCAGTTAGTTTTCTCTATGGGGATTGTGAATCTTCATATACAAGGTGATTCTAAGTCTATAATCGATGTTTTTAATCTTGGAAGATTACTGGGTTGGAGTAATAAAGACATTTTATTAGAGATAAAACATTTTGTGTCTAAGTTGAATTTGAAGATTGCTACCCACATTTACTGGGAGGGTAATCAAGTGGTCGATGCTTTGGCTAACCTTGGCACCCATTGGAAAGTTTCTAAGTGTTGGAAAAATTTGGGGCATCTACTACCAGGTATTCAAGGTTTAAATCTTAAGGAGCAAGGCACATATATGATCCACGATAATAACTAACTATGTGTTTTCTTTGGCCTTATGGGGTGTCCACATTCTTGTCTTCTGGGCTATGTGGATGGGTTTATATGTTGAGGTGTCATACAAGTGGAAAATTTTGAATAATGGGGTGTAGTTCATTTTTAAAAAGTCTATTACGAGGAATTATGGAGAGTACTTTATGATTACGGCCAAGTTGGGTTGTGCCTTACGTAATCTCCTTTTGGGGTTTGAGTTATGCACTCGTATATACTTGCAGATTTTTGATTTCAAATTTGATGTGACAAATAATTACGAGGTGAAGCTTTTGATTGGTCCTATCTTTTCCACTAATTTTCCTTTGCTAAAGGAAAGGATCTCAGGTTTATCTAAATTTGGCCCCGCGACCATCATGCATAGGTACTCGTGCAAAAGCAACATGGAAGGAAAACCTTCCATTTCCATCATTTCTTTCTTACCTGGCTGCAAGTGTTTGAAGATATTTATTTATGAGATCACCAATATTGCCTTAAGGGATTTAACTTCTCAAGCGTGTGAACTATACCTGGCCTTGATTGCCCGAGGCTACATTGTTTGGCTTAAAATTTTAAGTGTGCGGGCGACCTATCAATTAACCAACATTTCTAACCTTTTTCTCTCACAAGTTTACTGGTTTTTCAATGTGCAGAGCAACGACATGGGTGGTGACAGGGTGAGAACAAAGCCTGACGGTTGTGGGGAATTTCACAAGGATCCACTGGTTTGGCACATTTGCGTCGAAAGTGGGCTAATGCCTCTAATGGAAAGTTTGGTGGGTCACAACCCAAGTTTATCTGCACAATTTGCAAATTCCTAGAAAGAAAGAAGGGTTACCGTGGGTTGTATCTCCTTTGAAGTGAACGAGGAGGTGATTGCTCAAGCAACGAGGCTGTTGTGTACCGGAAAGAAGTACCCTAAGCATACTAAGTCTCAAGACAACGAAAGCCTAAATGCATTCTCTGTGGGTAATGAAAAACCTGTTTGCAACTAGTTGGGGTTTGAAAGAGAAGCTCTCCCACAACCTTGGGATCAAGTCTTCCTCGCTCTTATTAAGTATGTGACCTTAGAAGGTAGATACAAAACCTACTATTTCTCTCACTTTCCCATTTTGAATCACCTCTGCCATAAAATTATGTTAAGCTTACCTTTTTTCTTACTTAAGGATTTAGAAAGCTCTATTGAGAAGTGCATTGAGTCTATTGGCCAAAACCCAGAGGATCCTCCTCCCCTACCACTCTACCAAGGCCTCATTTTGAGGCTCTACCACTTCCATCTTGCTTTATGCCCTCCCAATCCCATTTTTGCTCTCTGTGTTGAGGAAATTGAACCCCCTATTTTGACCAATATCTCCCCGCCCAAGTTCAAGGGTCCCATAAGAAAAACCCCTCTGGTTACCACTGAAAATCATAAGCCTAATCTAGCCACCAATAACTTTAAGGGGAGTGGGGGATTGCCCAGTCTAGTGTTGCAGCTAGTCTTTGTGAGCTTAAGTCTACCCCTACCAAGTCTGCTAGAAAACCTACCACTAAAAAGAAAGTGAAGGATGAGGGGAAGGGCTTGATGGAGCCACTACCCACAGACAATAGAGGAAAGAATGTGGTGGATAGGGATTCCAAGGGGGATACTATGGTTGTTGCTACGATGGAGATTGGTGTCAAAAATCCCAACATCAGGAGGTCTGGTAGGCTGGAAAAAAATAACAAGAAAGTGTAGATTAATGAAATTGATTCTGATGAGGAGCAGTATGACAACAAAGGTTTTAGGGATGTGGAGGAGATTGGTGTAGGAGCACCTTGCTCACTAGATGCCTTTAATTGGAAAATTTGTAAATATTGAACTTTCAAATCTAAAATAATTTTAAAAAGGTCTTGGGAGGTCCTAAATAATGTATTTGAGGTCACAAATAGGTCACTAGGTGGGAAAAAATATGGGAAAAGAAAAATTTGCAAAAGTGCCTAAAGTTGCCAATTATGTAAAATGCAAAAAGTGCAAAAAATCAAAAGATGAAGAGTCTTTGTGGGAAAAGTGAAGGGATAGGTCAATGAAAGAAGTTGAAAAGGTAGTTAATGGTTGGGAAACATCTATATAAGCATTGTAAAGACGAGGAAGAGATCAAAATTTGTAATCTTGGTCCAAATTTTGAAATAAAGTTCTTTGTTTTGCATTTTTTTGAGTTTTCTTTCATTTACCAGTCCCATACGGACTGTACAATAGTATTTGGGTTGTGATATTGTTATGATTTCTTAAATGAGTGTGTGAGCCTTCAAAATAAGTTGATTTTGGGAGGTTTTACTTGATTTTAGTCCCTGTTTTAATCTATTTTGCAAAACTGGTTTAAAAACCCCAGTTAAGGGTTTGAGAGTCTTGTGAGGGTGGAATTCACCATCCCACCATTGGAAGGTTAGAATATTGGTGGGGTGGATTTTTTAGGGTGTTTCTAGAATGCTTTAAGTGTTTTGTGTGTGTGTAGGAACAAGGAAGACAAGAAATCAAATTTTGGTCGCTACCCCACAGAAAAATACAAAGTCTTCTCATGAAGATGGATGGCTACAAGATGGTAATTGAGGAAAGATCATTCAATGAGGCTGGAAAATTGTTCCTAAAGAATGGGCATAAATTTCTAAACATGATTCAAGTAGTGGAAGAGCATGGGAAGGTTTGGAATATACTAATCTATTAAACCCTCATTTGTGAAGCGTGTTTGGTGCATAAAATAAGGGTTTTGTTGATCAGTGTCTTATTGAGCCTTTCTCTTCCTAAAAGTTGATGAATCTTGAGTTTTGAGATTGGTTAAAGGACTGTTTGAAGACATATGGTCTTTTGATGAAGATTTAAGACCCCCTCCTTTGTATTTTTGGGCTAATTGGTGCATGTTCAAGTAGACAGTCTATTGGTTCATATGTATTTTCCAAAAAAAGTATATTTTCTTTTGTGATATGTTATTGTTGGCATTAATGGGTCCTTGTAATAGTAAATGGTTTATGGAGATGCATTGTAGATTGTGAAGTATACCTGTTTAGGGCATGTTGCAATGCTACTAGCAATTTAGGGCTTTGACTGTAAGAAGTTGAGGATCTGTGGAAACATGAATTTGAGGGACTGAATTTGTTTTGAAATGGCCTAATCAATAGTGTTAAAGATGTTTCTATGCTTTGGACAAGTTTAGAAGGTAGAGTTTGTTGTTTTTGGAGATTTGGCAATGTGATTCCAATGTGTAAGAATGGTGTTTGACTGCTATAAAGAGAAATTTTGTGTAAAAAAAGGAATGGTTGATTGTTCAAGGTTGCATCTATCAAATTAAAGGTGTTAAATATGTCTCAATGTCTGGATAAAGTTTAGAAAGCATAATATGATGTTTTGGTGCTTGGACAATGTGGAACCATGGTGAAAATAATGTTTTGAGGGCAGGAAAATGAAGTTATGATAAGACAGAGTTATATGGTAGTAAAGATGGTTTGTTTCTATCAGAAAATGATGTTGAACAGTGTACAAAAGTTTGAAAGCTAGTTGTGATGATTAGTTGTCCATTTGCCTATTGAGACAAGAAGGGTAGTTTGGTGAATGATGAAAAGAATTGATTGGTTTAGTATCTCTAATCAAGTTATTGTTTTGATTCTGACTAATTGATGATGGTTGAGATGTATTCAAGTCTGATAAAGGATTGGATCCAAGTTCTAATGTTTTGTGGCTTTGAGGAATGTAAAATCAAGAGTAAATTTGATGAATTTTGATGAAAAGATAAAGGAATTTTGGATGATTGTTTAATTTGATCTTCTCCATTAGAGTTTGGGTCAGAAGTACCCTTGTTGTTGGTTGTATTTGGTAGATTCTCTTGCATCAGAGAGTGGGGATGGTGAGGAGGAGTATGTTGAAGGGCCCCACAACATTTTGTACTTCAATAAAGTGCATAAGGAGAACTCAACTTCCCAGTCCTCTGACCCTCTGGAAGTGGAGCGTGCTAGTATTGAGAAGACTGTGGACAAAGGGGAGGATCTTCGTCTGTTGTAAGAAAGGATGGGGAAGATGGAGAAGAAGTTTAGTGGCTCGACCCATCTCATTTTCAAGTTAGTCCACTATGTTACCAACACCCTCTCTGTTGTGATGAAGGACAAGATGGATAAGAAGACTGTTGAAGAAGGTCCTGAATGGGTCGGGGATGATGTTATCAAAATCCTCTCTCAAAATTTGGAGAATGTTAGTTAATCTACTACTGTTGCGTGGTATGTCTGTTGTTGGTTTGTTGTGTCTGTGTTTTTTGGCTTAGTTGTATATGTTTTTTGGTCTTGATCTTTTTTGGCCCTTGTGGCTCATTGTGTAAAGGGTACAACACCCTATAAATGTTGCTTATCATATCAAAAACATTTAGAACTTTTTCACCTTATGCATTTTTCTTTGTTTGTTTTCACTTCCTCTATTACCTTCTCTTCAACTTGTCACATTTTTTGTCATTTTGCAAAATTTATCAACTTTTCACAAACTTCATGAACTTGTAAAATTTGCAACATCATGAACTTGAAAAACTTCTTCCTTCTTTTTGTCATATTTTTCCACTTTTCATGAACTTGTGAATTTAATAACTTTTCCATACTTTTTATCTAGTTTGTTAACCTTCAAACTTCGTAACATGCTAAAATTACCTTCCTTTGTTACACCTTCGAGAGTTTATGAACTCACAAAAATTAGTATAAATTAGAAATGTCAACATCTTAAACATTTTCCCTTAACCTTGTTACACTTTCGATGATTTTGTGAACTTGAGAACTTAGCAAAAATTAGAACTTGTCAGCAACTTAAACCTTTTCCCTTAGCCCTGTCACACTTTCAATGATTTTGTGAACTTGTGAACTTCGCGAAAAATAGAATGTAATGCCACATAAGATACTTTTTTTTCAATTTTGTGTGTCCTATGAGACTAGGCTACCACATCCTTAACTCACTAGAAATAGGAAATAACCTTTTAGTCCATAAACATAAATTAATAAAAAAAAAGACATTATAATTGTTAATTCATTAAACATGTTTGTGCTAGTGCACATGTAGACAAATCTTTGAAGTGATTGAAGTTGGCACATTTCACATACAAATGTAATCAATAGGTGTATAGCCAAATTTCACAACCTTAATCAACATCCTCCTACTTATGCTAAAATGTGAGCTTTGAGAAAGGGTATGAACATCCATCAACCAATAATGAAAGGGGAATTTTTCAAATTTATAATCTATACAAGTGTCATAGAAGACATGTAAGAAAAATGTAGAACCATAGACAAGGCAAGTGAATTGTATGGAATACTACCTAAAAGAGATGGCATCTCATGGAATACAATGATTGAAGCATATGTAAAATATTGGATTGTTGAAAATTATTTAGAGACTTTCACAAAAAATCATTTACAACAACATTTATTTATCAATAAAGATATAACATAACCATAATGAATAGAGGAATTTTGTCACATATTGTAGTTTCAACTACCCTAGTAGATATGTATGCAACATGTGAAAGAATATATAAAGGTGCATGGATTGTTTGACAAAATGCCTCAAAGAAAAGTGATCTCATGCACAAATAGTTTTGTTGAAAATGATTTAGAAACTTTCAAACAAATGGAATTGGCAAGTGTAAAACCAAATTCCACAATCTATGCCATCATCCTCCCTACATGTGCAAAAATGGGAGGTTTTATGATTAATGCAAAAATAATTAAAAAAATGGGAGGTTTGGAATAGGGTATGGACATCTATTAAAGAATAAACGATAGAGAAAGTTTTTTAGATGTTGTAGTTACAACTACTCTAGTAGGCATGTATGTAAAATGTGTAATATATAGATAAGGCACGTGAATTGTTTGATACAATGCTTCAAGAAATGTGGTTCATGGACCAAAATAATTACATGATATGCATAGAATAAATTTATTAAAAAGCATTTAGAAAATTCCAAGCAAATGTGATTAGCAAGTGTAAAGTCAAGTTTCACAAGCTCTATTAGCATCCTCTTTGTGTGTGCCAAAATGGGAGCTTCGGAATAAGGTATTGTAATGAAATAACTTGCATAATAAAATAATATGATAGGAAATATGTTTCAAATACTTGATAGTAGCTGATAATAACAAGCCACTTCAAGGGGGGGAAACCTCCAAATATCTCCAATGAGAATACAATTCACAATATGATGATGAAATAAGACTCACTACCTCCTATATTCTATATTTATGTCTAGGATATCACTCAGGCTGACGTAGATAACTCTATATAATCCCTAGGTTGACCTAACTAACTAATTAACAATATAATAATGATAATATCACGTAACTAAGAGTTAAGATAGCCACAAGTTGACTATTCATAACCCGGTGTACTCTAATATTAAGGGTGTAGCATGGCCCCCTCTTGAGAGAAGCATTGTCCTCAATGCTAAGTAATTTTGGATGCTTCTAAATTAACTACTTGTCCTCCCATGTGACATCTTCAATTGGTAAATTCTTCCACTGGATGAGATACTGAGTGAGTGTTCTGGTCCTTAGCTTCCTTGTGTGTTTTTGAAGAATAAAATTTGGTTCTAATGTTATTCTTCCTTCTTCATCGAGCTCAAGTAATATTGTTTGAGTATGGATATTATTCCCATTACCTTCTTCAAATAAGAAACATGAAAAACTGGATGTATCTTTGTTTTTTATGGCAATTCAAGCTTGTAGGAAACACTACCTATATTTTGCATGATTTGATATGGGCCATAATATTTTGGAGACAACTTGTTATTCTTTGGTTTTTGCTTCGATGAAATTTTCTTGTAAGGTTGCAATCTCAAGAAAACCCAATCCCCAACTTCAAAACTTCTTTCTCTACGGTTTTGGTTTGCTTATTGCTTCATTCAATTTTGTGTCATGGATAGATTCTCTTTAGGTCCTTAAATTACTTGTTATTGATGAAGCATTTGGTCCTCCACAACGCGAAATCTTGGTGACACCTTCAATGATGATGTGATGGAAGGAGGATGATATCCATATAATGCCATAAGTGGAGACATTTTTGATGAACTGTGGAAGGAAGTGTTATACCACCATTCTACTAGTGTTAGCCAATCTACCCATTGAAACTATTTATATGAAGTGAAAAAACATAGATATACTTCCAAACACTTATTAACAACATGTGTTTGCCCATCAGATTGAGGATGGTATGAAGAACTATGTGCCAATTAAGTACCCAAACATTTGAATAAATTTTTCCAAAAGTTACTAGTAAAGATAGGATCAAAATCACTAGCAATAACCTTAGGTATACCATGTAGCTTTTGAATATTCTCCAAAAATTCTTTTGTCACTATACTTGTTGTAAAAGGATGTGATAATGCAATAAAATGCACATATTTAGCGAGGCAGTCGACTATTGCAATGATAACATTCTTACCATTAGATCTTGGAAACCCTATGATGAAATCCATGGAGACCTCTCCCCAAAGTTGGCTAGGAATAAGAAAGGGTTGCAATAGACCAAGTTTCTTAATTGTCTCTCCTTTATTTCTTTGACAAACCAATCATTCTTCCACAAATTTTTGAACATCCCCTTTTATCCCTTCCCAAAATAAGTTTTTCTTGACCCAATTATATGTCTTCAAAAATATTGAATGACCACCAACTAGAGACTCATGAAGCTCTGTGAGAATATTTTGTTTAAGAGGGGAATTCTTGCAAAGATACAATCACTCTTTATATCACAAAGTATCTCCCTTCCCACAAAACTTATCTAAACTAATAGGATCACTTTGTAATTGTTGAATGAGATTACTTGTATCAACATCATTTTGCTGCTCTTCTTTGGATTCTACTACCCAATCTTTTTGTAATATTGAAATGACACACAATAAAGCTTCATCCTTCCTCGATAGTTCATTTTCCACCATGTTTGACTTCCCTTTCTTATATACAATCTCAAAATCTTATCCCAACATCTTAGTGACCCATTTTTATTTCTCTTCAGAAGATAATCTTTTAAAAAATATATATTTTAGGCTATCATAATCTGTCTTAACCTTGAAGTGTCTACCCATTAGATAATTCCCCCATTATTTTAATACATGAAGAATAGCTAGAATTTTCGTCTCATAAATAGGTTTGAGTTGATTCTTATCCTTTAATTGATGACTCTCAAAAGTAATGGGTTGAACCTCTTGCATAAGAACTACTCCTATATCGTTTCCTAAAGCATCACATTCCACTATAAAATACTTGGTGAAATCTAGAGTGACAAGTATTGGAGTTGTACACATAGCCTCCTTCAACATTTCAAATGCTACATTAGTGGATCATTCTAGTGAAAAGAATCCTTCTCCAACAATGTTGTGAGGGGTGCTACTATATGACCATAATTCTTCATAAATATTCTATAGTATCCATTCAATCCCAAGAAAACCCTCAATTTCTTAATGGTTTTGGGAATAGGCCATTCCATGATAGCCTTAATTGTGTTAGGATTCACCTTTAATCCTTCATGTGAAACTATGTGTCCCAATTACTCCACCTCATTGAGACCAAAATCACACTTGGATAACTTAGCATAGAGTTGATGATCTTTGAGAACTTGTAATACTTGATCTACATGTTGCAAGTGTTCTTCCCATGTCTTGTTATAAATCTATATATCATCAAAGAAAACTAATGCAAACTTCCTCAAGAATTTATTAAAGATGGAATTCATCAAACTTTGAAATGTAGATGGTGAATTGGTAAGACCAAATGGCATCACTAAAAACTCATAATAACCCTCACGAGTCCTAAATGTTATCTTACAAATATCTTCTTCCTTAATTTGAATTTGGTGATAACTTGATCTAAGATCCAACTTTGTAAAATACATAGCTCCATTCAATTCATCTAGAAAATCATCAATGATTGGAGTAGGAAACTTATCTTTGATGGTGTACATATTGAGCACTCTATAGTTTGGGCACATGTCCCAAGTTTCTTCCTTCTTACACATCATCACCATGGGCGAGGAGTAAGCACTTTTGTTATGCCTGATAATTATTGCCTCTAACATCTCATCAATGATCTTTTCTATCTCACTTTTTTGTATATGTGGGTACATATAAGCCTTGATGTTGGGTGGTTGGATCCCTCGAACTAGTTGTATGGCATGATCATGATCCCTCTTAGGAGGAAGTCCTCTAGGTGTATCTCTGAAAAAACCATTGAGTGACGATCAATTATTGCTTGTAAATATGGATGGGTGGGAGCATTAGATTGAGAGACTTCTAATGAACATAATTGGGCCACAAATTCATCAACTCTTTTCTTAATATACTTCTACCTTTGATGAGAGCTTACCATTTGTGGGGACTGTTGTCACATAAAACTGCACCTTACTAAACAAGAGTTCAATTTTCTAATGACACAATGGAAAAAACCTCAAGGTGCGAGACCTTTCTCTAATGAGGTTGAATCTTCAAAGAAGGCTGACTTCCGCTTCTAATCTAAGTGTAAATGTGTTGGTCTAACCTAGCACCTGAAAACCCTATTACTACTCCATTCTAACAGCTCACAAGGAAGAGAGATATAAGGAAAACATGAAATGGAAAAGAGGTGATACACCAAGATAGAATTTTTTTCTTCCTGCTTCAGAACAACATAATACATCAATGAAACAACTAAAACACATACTCATAGATGAAGGTAAATGGATTTCACTCAAAAAATCAAGACATAATAGTGATAAAAGTTGAACTTTATTAAAATAAAGCCTAGAAGCAATCTTTACAATGGAATAAAGCAAAAAATGAAGTGTTTACAATAGAAAAACCCTAGAGGAGTCAAAGAAGAACCCCTAAAAAGAATACAAGTGTTACTTTTATAGATCAAGCATAACTTGGATGAATGTAACTCAAAACCTAGCCTAGCTAGGGTTTAGAAGGAGATTTGATCAAGGAAAGATGTTCCCATGAAATCCGTGCCAAAGAGAGAGCTTGGAGAAAACATAACTTGCATGCCATACCCCTAGTGTCCTTTTTCATAAGCAGGTCATGAAAATGGAAAAAGCACACGTTTGAGTAGAAACCCATGTTGAAACCCTAGAAAATCTTTACAGAAACATGGTGTATAGAACTGAGAATATATCCCACTAGAAATTCTCCAGGAGTCCATGACAATCCAACACATTAACTCGCACATAAACTATGAATAAAACCTCTATGAAATCTACAACAAAACATGACAAGGGATGGAGCTTTGATAGAAAGAAGGTTGATGAAACATTAGGAGGTATTGGCAACATCCCCATTAATGGGAGCAGGTAAAATTAACATTTAATACCACCCATCCTTCAAAAATTAACTCTAGTAGCTAAGGAAGAGTTGTTGCAACATTAATGGTGCCATCGCCAAAAAATGCACCAATTGTGTTCTTTACCTTTCCTTCTTATCCCATCACATATCACATTTATTTTTGGGAATAAGAGTTTAATTTGTGATGTGAAAGAACCAAATGACGAGTTGAGAGACCGCCACATGGAAAAATCCCACACCCTCATGATCAACCAAGGCCTTCGAAGATATGACTTGCAAGATGGTGGGGAATGGCTATTAGAATGTGACACATCAGTGGAATATTCCATAGGCATATGCCTCTTCCTTCAACGTTTAATGACACCAAACGAGCCGCATACATAGTGCACTATTAGACTACTCACCAAGTGTCGCTTCCTTGCACCCCTGTGGGCCAATTGTGGGTCCACCCAAAAGGCTTGGTGGGATGGTAGGGAACCATAGAGCATGCCACGTGCCATACTTAAAGGGCATTAGAGGTTGGGCTGATCAAATACCTCTCATCGCTAAGCAGTAAGAGGAAAAGGGGAAGAGCAAAGGTGAGGTTCGATGGTGGGTGATACATTAGAGATCAGAGGCCAATAGTCAGAAAATGGTAAAGGGGAAGAGAGAACCTCGACACCCAAAAGTAGGTCATCAGGGTTCGGGGGGAGCTCTTACTGCTTACCACAAAGTGGTAAAGCGGAAGACAAGGGAGCGAAGTCTGAAAGACTTGTGCAGAGAAGAAGGTTTCGGGCATCTAACAGATGCCCTACCTCTTACCATAACTAAGGTAAGAGGTAAAGTGAAAACCAAATGCTCGATCCCTAAAAGATCGACACTTGGTTGATTTTCATTTTGTAGAAGAGGGGATCAGGGATCAGGGTGTGGAAGGGAGGCTTACCTCTTACACATTTAAAGGTAAGAGGTGGAGAGGATGCTCGATCCTCGATATCTTAAAATTAGACACTTAGTCATATTTTGAAGAACTCATCGGGGGTCGAGGGAAAGGTAGCTTACCTCTTACCATAAAGTGGTAAGAGGTAAAGGGGAAGGATGAAGCCCAATCCCTAACAAATCAACAATTAGTGATTTTTTAAGAGATCAAAAATGGAGAGAAGGGAGGAAGAAGAAAGGGATTGAAGGGAAGAAGGCAAGTGAAAGATCGACACACCAAAAAAACATACTTAGCCAATTCTAGGGTTTTTCAAGGAAAAGTTATGCAAGGTGACCCATGTGATATCTCTCAGATCGGTTATTAATGATGGGTCATCAAAGGGTGGCATGAAATTTCAATAGGGACTTTTCCTTTAGTCCTCTTAGCTCTATTATCTTTCCTTCTGATTCAAATCTCATGAATGGTTCTTGGAAGTTCATCTCAAATTTTCCCATAGTAAGCCATTGTACTCCCAAAATAATAGCTATTGCACCCATGGAGATAACATACATTGGGCTATCAAGGTGATAATCTCCCATGGATAATTTAATGCTATGGCACTTTCTAGAATAAGTAACAATACTTACCACGATTTTCAATCAAGACTTGAAACTCTGGAGTTGGATATATAAAATAATTTATACGAGTAGCCAACTTTTTGTTGATGAAATTATGAGTACTGCTTGAGTCAATCAACACTGTTATTTTTTGCTTCTTTAAGAAACCCACTACCTTGAGAGTTTGTGGAGCGCTAAAACTTGAAATTACATGACAAGAAATGATTGGATGTGAATCATGTGATTTATCATCTAACTCCCTTTCACCCTCTAATATCAATTTCTCCTCTTCTTCCTCACTTAGAACTTCAATATAGAACAATTTATTTTCATTGCATTTATGTCCTTGACTGTATTTCCTATCACAATTGAAACACAACCCTTTTTCTCTCTTCTCCTCAATTTGTTGTAGGGTCAACCTAGTAGGTTGAGGGAGAGAAGATGTTGAATATCCTTTCTCTCTTATCACATTATCCCCTTACTTTCTAGGAATCAAATACTTCTCCTCTACCTTGTGTGCTAAGATAAACAACTTAGATATAGAGCTAAGACCAAACATACATACCACATGTTGAATGTGATCCTTGAGACCACCCATAAATAAATCATTCAAGTTCTCCTCTATAATTGTATCCACTCTTAAGAATAGATTTTTGAATTTTTAAATGTAATCCTTGACTGATCTTGTTTGTTGAAGTTTAACTATCTGGTTTAAGAAGTTCTTTGTCACACTATTACTATACTGTGATTGGATCTCCTTCGTAAAAACTAAGCATGAGATGGTGAGACCCTTTTTATGTTGATGAGTACAAAGCCATCTATACCAAATGAATTTATCTATTTCTAGATATAGGGAAGCCATTGTGACCTTTTGTCCATTTGGTACTTGATGTACATCAAAAAATTCTCCATTTGGTTTATCCATGTTAGTGGATCCTATTGAACACCTAAAATACTGAGAGGGGGGTTGAATCAATATTCCCTAAAATTCATTAACTTAAAATTACATTCAAAGCATCTCGATGAACTTGTATAAATGGAAAGGAACAATTAAAGCATGCATTACAACAATCAACACAAGAACACCAGATTTACATGGAAAACCATTGAAAGTGGAAAACCATAGTGAGGATTAGCTCACAATATATCACAACTGATTACACCATATTACAGGAGGCTTACTGCTCGAAGGATTCACTATCCAGAAAATAGGAGGACTCACTTCCCAAGTAAGATCACTTCTTCCAAAATTACAAGAGATATATAAAAGGATGACTCACTGCCAAAATTTGAATTGCTTACAATGTATCTACTATATGCTGAAGATACAATTCCAATTAGGCTCAAAAATTGACTTTACACACTTCATTCCTCACTGTCACAAGATCACCACTATCACATTTCACACTTCACTATACACCTCTCTTATATCACATCATCACACACTAAATTTATCTTCTATATATATATATATATGTATATATTTCACAAACAATAATCTCATCAATTAGATCAACCTAATTAAATAAAACGTGTGACATCATAACTTGTCGGCTCAAAACTCCATCATGCATACCTTGCAAAAGTAAATGAAGTGATTTCTTCACCAAGATAGGTCGGAATGGCCTATAGATACTCCTATGATTCTAATCCATACTCAATTTAGTTTTGCATGACCCCAAAACCCTTAGTCGACACTACACAACAAAAATGGTGAAGCAACAATTGAATGAACCAATTTTTCATCCACAACTTGACACACGGACCACCAAGCCACCTGAAACTTAGAGTGCATATGCATCTAGTAGCTTCAAGCACTTCCTAAAATCCACAAAGCATAATGATCATCAATGATGGAATGTGGAGCATTCCAACATGTACCATGCAACAGTAACTATCTCTTCTTAGCCCAATGCTCTATCATCAATATCTTATGTTGCAAAAGGAATACAACCCTAAAACTTTGGATATAGACTCCTTCAACATGTACCATTATCACCTTAAAACCACATGATAAGATATTTTAATGTGGAGAAATGCAAAGCAATGTGGACCACAAAACTAATGCTTTGTTACATCACTATCTCAGTCTGGGACTTAGCTAATTTCCCAAAAATATTTGGTCTACTCTGAACATTATACATATTGATAAACCATCACTTCTACAATAGGTTTCCATCAATGAATAGCATACATCATCATGCTCATATTTTCAACAGTCTCCCCCTTTTTCATTGATGGCAATACACTTCTCTGCTTTACTCCCCCTTTGGCATCAAGGACAAAGGGTAGTAACTCCACTTCACCTCTTTGCTTCATTCCCCCTTTCTGATATATTTACATGAGAATAACTCCCCTATCTATGTTATCCATCACTAAAAAGACAAAATTGTACTACAACACCATCTAACAACTCCACATGTGTACATTGAGATGAAAAATTGACTATACAAATAAAAAATGTACACCTTAACTAGATGAGGGTAATATACCCTGCTATGATGCCTTTAATTTTACAAGATGTGTCTCCCAATATTTCTTGGCTATCTCCCAATCCTTTGTGGCAAAGAAAAGCATGTAACTTTGGTTTTCAAATTGAACATGGAGGTCTTCTCCTCCTTCCAGAGAATTGGGCATTGTTGTCTTTTGCACAACCTTCTCTGCATTGGCCAAAATTACAGTTAAATATCAACTTGTTAACACTTGATACAAACACCAGAGGTAAGCAAATACATGGGAGGTGATTAGTCCATGTCCCGAATTTGAAGGGAGACATTGGTGATTAGTCCAACAACTCAGTGTCACCCAAGGGCATTCAAACTCGCAACCCATCTCTGATACTATTTGTTGGAACACATTTTGTTGTTGCACCAAAAGATCAACCTGTTAAAGCTCGATACAAATGCTAGAGATAAGCAGATCCATGGGAGGCGGTTAGTCCGTATCTCAAATCTGAAGGGAGACATTGGTGATTAGTCCAAAAAATCCTTGCCATCAAACTTGCACATATCCACCTTTGGGATCAAATTCCTAGATCCTATATGTGTACTAACATTTGGATCAAGAGTAGCTAACCCAGATGATTCACCTTGATTGCTTGAGACCTCCTAGATAGTTCACTCTAATATCACCACATTGATTAATTCATTAATAAATTAATTAATTGCACCATATCATTAAATTATATTAGCTAATTAACTCTAATTAATTAGTTAGTTAATTATTTCTTAATTAATTAATTCTCTTCTTTATCCTATCACAAATTCCATAAAAAAATCCATACACACATAATTAATCAATGGGTAAAAGTTTAAAATTGTGCCCCCCTTTTGGCCAACAAAATAGTTTCAAGTGAAACAATTTTGCTCAAATTTTCTTGGCACCTATGTGTCACAAAGAGTTTCAGGTGAAACAATTTCACCCAAAACCACTAAATAGGTACAATCTAATTTTAAAACTCAGAGCAAGTTGAATTTGCATGCAATATTTTTCTTGGAAGCTTTCAAGTGAAAGTATTCCTGTTGAAACAATTTTGTCTAATATAGTCTATGTGGCAGCTTAACCCTCTTTTGGAGAAAATTCAAAATATAAATAAAAATAAACTCTAAATTTCTTCAACTAAGGATGTTTTAATGAAAATTTAAAAATACTCTTTTGAAGATCTTGGAGTCTACAATCCAATTTTTTAATTTTTTGATTAGTTTTATTATGCTTTTTCCTAAATTATTGCAAGCATGTTATTATAACCAAACATGAGACTAATTGAGGGAATGGTGAGTGGCTATGGAGCGATGGTGTGGGTGGATACAAAGTTGCCTCTATAAGCCAAAACTACTACAAATTTGAGAGGTCATAGACCTCTTATTTGGGGCATTTTTGATCTATTTTTTGAAACTTATTATGTTTTGGGCACAGAGTGTGGAGTGCAATGTAACCCTTTCTATCTTCTCCTTTTTTCAAAAACCTTTTG
Organism: Sequoia sempervirens; assembly: GCA_007258455.2. NCBI lineage: Eukaryota > Viridiplantae > Streptophyta > Pinopsida > Cupressales > Cupressaceae > Sequoia > Sequoia sempervirens. Next base: position 13,266 of record VDFB02335713.1, on the reverse strand, counting down.
GTCTCTTCTTCTTTCTATTGGTTCCATAAGAGAGGTGACTCGCATGGTGACCAATGTGGGTTTAAGAGACCCCCCTAACCTCTCCTTTAAAGTTATTTTTAATCTAGGGGAACCCTCTTCATTAGGGTATGAAAAGGCTATCCAATTTATTTTGCATGCAAAAGAAGCTAGATCTAAGAAACAAATAACTAATCATCCAAATCCCAACAATTTCTTAGAGAAGAGTAAGGATTGATTAGTCCTGATTATTAATCTAGAGTTTATTAAAGATGATGTTCTCTATCTATCAAAGCATGCTCTAATTACAAGTTTATGGGAATCTGTATTTATCTATATTTTTTAGAAGCTTATGTTCAAAGGAATTGGAACTAGAAGGAAACATGGAAATCATCTTGATTATGAACAAGTATTTTTAGTGGCGTTTACCAAAATGGTGAATCAAAATATGATTTTTGAGGGAGGACCATAATTCCATAATAAAGTGGGTTTATTTATCAAACCATGGCATATGTAGGATTTGATCCAATGGAGTAGCTACTAACTAAGATACCTATTTGGATTGACCTTCCTAGTCTTTTGATGAAATTCTAGAGACAAGACATTCTTCAATCGATCATAGCTAAATGTATGGAAAATAGAGTAAACCAATAAAAACATTAAAAAGGTAATTTAAAACACAACTACTCTACCCAACTAAACCTTTGATTGAGTGATGAGAGCAAATGTATCCAAAACCGTTGTTGAACTCAAGATAAATGATATTGTTTCAAACTATGTATGTGGTTGCTCTCAATTCCTACAATATAATTTTAGCATTCTTTGGATTATAAAAATGATAGAATATTGTTGCATTAAAAATTAATTATGAAATAATGAATAAGAGGTTAAAATTCTAGATATTTTAGAATAAAAATGGATGGATGAGATTAAATATTTGATTGTATGGATTGTGAAGTGATTGTAGAGAGGTGGCAATCATGGAAGAGTTGAGAATTTTTTAATTTTAATTAAAATAATGATTATTACTCAACTAAATTCAATGAATGGTTTAAAAGAAGTCAACTATTTGCATGAAACAATTAACGAAGTGCATGGAAGAGTTGGTTGATTGTATGAGCTAATTAAGTGAATTGCATGAAGAAGAAACTAATAGCATGTGAGGATAATTAATTAATTGTGTGTGCATGAGAGAATAATTAATAAATTATTTTTTATAATTAACTAATTATGTGTGCATTGTGGAGGAAATGAATGAATGAATAGTAAATTATTAATTAATTGATAGGATAATGTTGAGAATTGATTGATCAATAAATTAGCCAATTAAAAGGAAGTTTATTAAAAGAAGAAATTAACTAATCAATAATAATTAATTAACTAATGGAATGTGATGACACATGGAATTAATTAATTAAATTAAGTAATCAATGTGGTGATGTAAGGGGAATTGACTATGATGAATTGTTATGTGCAATTATCAATAGAAAGTGATATAATTTAGGTGTCTATATTTTCCCACTCTTTGAGATGATGTTCAAAGTAACATTGTTTCAAATAAAATAAATTAGTTAGGAAGATATGGATTACATGAGATAAAGAAAGTGATGAAATTAATGGATAAATAAGATATAGATATTCCCTAGTCAAATGGAGGAAATAATGAAAGGTTGGATGGTAAGATGATGTCCCCTTGAGAGGTTAACCATGCAAAATTTGCATGAGTGATATGCCAAAAAGAAGAATGATGAAGAAAAAACAAATATAAGATGGAAATTGATGGAAGAAAATTAAGAGATGGAGACAAGAAAAGTGAAATGGATTAAAAAACTATGATATGGATAATGGATGCATGATAATCAATGAAGTTATTATGATGATTTAGAGGTGAATGATATCTTTGATTGCTTCATTATGCTACATGTGGTGAGAAACCTTATTTTTTATATAACAATGGATGTTATGCACATAGTATAGAAGATTGAGGTGATGATGTATCCAATGCATGGACTAACTCACAAGAAAAAAAAAAACTAGAGGATTCCCCAACACTTACAAATAATTTGAAACACTTGGTGGGTATGTGGTGAGACAACCATTAGACATGGAGAGGAGTTCACATCACATATATAAGGTGATTGGCCTTGGCAAGTCCTATGAGACAACATCCAATGAGCATGATACATAGAAATAATAGATTATGCCCCAATATATACTAGTCAAAGGAAACCATGAGTAGGCGTAGTATGGGTCAAAGCATTTATCAAATGATACAAATAAAATCAAAAGATCAAAGAGATAAATCAAATATCAATAATAATTAAAGAAGTAAATAATTAACTATCAATAGATATACAACAATATAACCTCTTTCCAAGGTGCTAATAGGATAAATGGATGATAATGAAGCTAAATATGGGGAAGGATGCATCCCACCAAGGCAAATGATGGATGAAATAGGAAAGTTGGACAATAAAAAATTATGACAACTATATATTATCAAGGTTGATATTTTATTCTTGATTTGATATTTAAAACATGATGTTTTTAATGTGTAGTTTGTGGATATGAAACAAGTGTTATTTTTTGATAGTTTTATTGATGTAAGGATGATAATGATAATGAGAAAATTTGGATTAGAAGGCAAGGGATGAAATGATGATGATATTCATAATGATAATTATGAAATGACTAGGATGATGACGATGATAATGATGAGTGATGAAGAGAGATGAATTTGGAGGGATTCCAAAGGACCATTTAGGATTTTATCTCTAACCAAACTAAAACTAATTGATTCATTGATTAATGATAGTGATAATGTTGTTGATGATAAAAATATTGTGAGGAATGTGTTGCTAATGATGATAACAACATGAATATTAGGAATGATTTAACCCAATGATAGTTTGAGTAAAATAGATCAAGGTGTATAGTGAGGTTAGGAACAAAAATTATTAGATGGTTTATATATTGCATTGGATTGCATGGAAAGATAACATAGATTGGGATTATCTAGATTGTAGGGAATGTAGGATAGGTTGATAAGAAATTTTATTCATGGGATAATGGAGAATTCATGAAACTTTATTTAACATGGAAGGCATCCACAACACTAAGTGAGTTACAAGACATCTATCAAGATTCATTCCAAAGCAAGATGTAATCACCTGCCCCCAATGTCTAACAAGGCACGAGACACTTTGAATGGAGGAGTGAACTAGTGTGATGGAAATGGATAGGTGAAGGATGACCATTATGGAATTAAATTAGGATAAAGGATATGACTTCTAAGGAATATCTCACAATAGGATAACATGTTTTATCCAACCTAAGGGTTTGGATAGTGTTATGTATGCGATGGAATGGCATTAGATGGTATTTGGTCAAAAGAAGTGACCACACCAAGAGTTTGTAAAAACCATGTTTCCAAGTTTGTGCCCCTAATCTTGAGAAAAATCAAGGTGGATAGGGAATATGGATGGAAATGATATGGATTGGATGGACAATATGAAAAATAATTTGATGGATGAGACAACATACTCCCAATTGGAATGATGCACATAGATCATCAATTTTATGCATGATTTCCATGGATAGGTTTTCATCATGATATAACCATAAGAATAGTTTTAATTTATTGGAAAATTATTTCTCTTTATATTTTCCTCTTTTTGTATGTGTTTTATGCTTTTGAATGACCATCAACTTTTTTGGTTCACCTAGTGGTCTTGATGTAGATGATGCTATCATGATATGCCAATAGTGATCTACATATAGAGGAGTTACCCTGCTAAGATCATGAAACTTGTAGATAACCCATGGAAATTATTGTAATCATTGTTGATACTAGGGTTGCTCTTATCTAAATGCACACATAATGATAGAGAGACATTAGAGTCCTTATGATAAAGTGTTGCTACCAAGACACAATGAATGTGAGTTAGGGTTTTTCAATTTTATATGAGATATCAAAATTGTGATAGGGGATATGAGATGTGGATGAATTATTTAGTAGTTTAGATGTAGGATTTTTTATTTTCTAAACTTGGGATGATGGATGATGGAGTGTGGATGTTTAATTGTGAGTGGTTTTGGGACCACTAATCTGATACACTTTGTGTATTGGTATTGAAGACCATTTTGAAGAAGGTGGACATGTATGATTGGTGGAAGACCTTTTTCCAATTGGCTCCACATTTTGATTGACTATTGGAGTCGATATTTTACTTGATCTAATTTTCTTTAGGATCCATTTTGACTTCATGTTTTCACTTTGATTATTGGATTTATTAGCTTTAAAAAAAATATTTTAATTTTTTCCTTTGTAAGACTTTTGTTCTTGTTGGTCCCAATTAGCGAGTTGAAGGATTTGGGAATGATGGTTTATGGTGTGGATAAGAGGAGTGTTGGTAACAACCTTGTTTTAAGGATTATTAATGGTCCCCATTTTGATCCTTAAATTAGATGAAGTTTCCCCTAGTATCATTGAAGGACCATTAACATCATTTAATTTCCTAATAAATGAATAGTTGATACCTTGATGTATTGGATGTACACAAAAGTTTATTGGTTGAAAAATGCCTTGTCCATGCAAGCCTAATCATTTTCCTTGATGCTACATGTTTTGACATATTATTTTTTAATATGATATGTGTTATTTTATAAATAAGATGCTAACCCACCTTTGTGTGGTTGAAAACCATCAATATTGATTATTTTCTCTTCAACAAGAAAAACTTCTTGGACAAAAGTGGATGATCCTAGTTGATAGGATACTAGGTCTTTCTCCTTGTTCATGTTTTTTGTTGCTTCATCATTTGGAATGTTGATTTAATCTATGGCATATTTTTTATCAACGTGTTTGACATGATGCATGCCATTTATTTGATCATATGTGTGTCCATAGGAGGAAAGTGTATCATCTTGGGAAGTGGAGATGATTAGAATATGGATAGGATAAACTCCAATTTTACAATCATGAATGGGACGAAAAGAGATGACGGGATCATCACAAAATTATAGAGAGATGAGATATTGATCAATGATTGGATGAGCTTGAAGGTCAAGGTCATCTATAGGGATAATTTGGGCAACTTGATCTTGATTTATTTTAGAGCTTGTTTCTTCATGCTTTGGGTTGTTCTATTGACCTAGATATAATTTTGACAATGGGATATGAATGAGAAATTCTTGGATGGACTCAAGATTTTGGCATAATAATAGTGGGTTTTGAATATGACAATTTAGAGTGGGATTTGTAGGAAATGGAGTGCATGATGGTGTTTGATCTAGGATATTTAGATCATAGATAGGTTTTTTTTTATCAAATATTGGATCAACTTGGACTTCATGATTAGATGTGGGGAGCATTTGGGTATCCTTCGAAGTGATGTTGACATAGTTATATGTGTTTAGAAGAGATGAGGGATGAGTGGTGTTTTGCATTAGTGATTAGTGGATGGATGGATTTGTGGAGCTACACACATGGATGGAGAAAGGATTTGGGATGCTTATGAATGAGGGATTTAATAGATTTGAGGGATTGGATGAATTTGAGATTAATGACCACATGATTGACAATATATGTGGATAATTCTAGAGTATTGATATAGGCAAGATGAAACAACTACATTTGTTTATTGCTACTTAGAATCCTTTGTGGATAACCCTTAGATAAAATATTGAAAGAATTGGGATGTGATAGATTATTTTTATGAAGATCTAGGTGATAAAGGATTATAAGAAGAGATGTAGGCTACTTGTGGGTAAGCTTCTTCAATGCGACCTACTATAGAACCATTTTAGGTGGATATGTTATAGATGAAAGGAAATTCAAGTAGATATCCATGAAAATTCCCACATAACCCAAATAGAGAAAATCATGTAAAAAAATATTCAAAATCCATATGTAAAAGAATAGATAATTTACCATCAAAGATGGCATAAGATGTACCTTGGTAAAATACTGAAGAGAGAAAAACCTAGCCTCCAAAATCATCCATCACTCATGTATTATTCAACAATGAAATCATTACATTACATCTTAAGCGTCTCCATGAATACCTTTAAAATATAAAGCTCTTAATATCCACTCTATGTGAACAAGCATGTAACCACACATCTCATGTCATGCTTCAAACCTCACATGTGCAACCTACAAGAGATTCTTACACTCAAGCCCTTAGCCAAAATAGCCAACCGTAGAAAACTACACATGTGCTTTGTTTTATAGAAATAAGCTTGCACAAAACCACCAAGTGGTATTACATAAACCATGTGACTAATACCATGAGGTTACAAAACCATTTCCCCCCTCATTTAATTTTTGGTACTAAGTTTTACCAATATTAAATATTTCCCCAATGTGTAAACCTACATTAAATATTTATCCATGTTACATACAACACATAAAATAACCCATTGCTTAAAGAGAAGTTACAAAATCGCATGCTCTAAATTTTGAATTTCTGCAACTCTGCTTCTCAATGAATTAGCCTAGAGGGGGCCCCATGGAGGCTCCCCCACCATATCCGCCTATTGTTTCCCAGAATAATGTTGCCTCTCCATGTGAGAGGACCACCCTGTGTTCTGAGCATATTCTATTGTCTGGGGGTTTGAAAAACCTCGTGTTTTCTTTTGAAGGTAAATCTTGTCTTGGCCTTGATGCCCAAAAGGATTCCTTTGTGGATAAGCTTGTTGGTGGTCAAAATTCAACAAGGACACCTTAGAAATCCGTGAAAATTTTTGTATTGTGGAGGGGGACGAAGTGGATGTCCCAGATGATATTTTGAATGATGCCATAGAGGGGTTGAAGCTATCCTTGTGGGGAAATTATTTGCTAGACAAACCAACATAGACTAGGTACGAAAATGGGCTTTTGACACTTGGAAACTCAAAGGTAGCGTTTCTATAAGTGCTATGCCCAAGGGTCTCTTTTTGTTTACCTTTGTTATCCCTGAGGATATGTTTAAGGTTCTCATAGGTGGATCGTGGGCTTTTGATAATGGTTTTAAAAATATTTTTTCTCTATGCAAGTGGAAACCAAGGTTTGATGCCTCAATTGATTTGGGGAATGTTGCTCCAATCTGGGTTAGGCTCCTTGGGTTGCCACTTGAGTTCTGGCATCAGAAGGTTTTTAAAGGAATAGTGAATTCCTTTGGTTCCTTGGTTTCCATAGAAAAAGCCACTCTTCTTAAAACAAGGTTAGTCTATGCGAGAATTTGTGTTAATGTTGAGGTTAATATAGTCCTACCCACTTCAATGACCTTAAAATCCAAGTTTGGTAAATGGGTTTAGCCTCTAGAATATGAGCGAGCCATGGTTTTCTGTTAGGGATGTAATAAATTTGGGCACCTTCAGGATGCTTGCAAAATAGCTCCACTTGGGCCTAAGATTCCCTAAATTGAGACACAAGGGAATGACCTGTTGAAGAATAAGACTTTGATGAATAGTCCAAGGAAATCAAAAATCTCAATACCTAACAAAAAACTGTTAATCACAGAAAAAGCCTTTAACCCAAATATGTAAAATATTACTAATGATAATATGGAAAGGTTGTTTTTAGAAGCCACCAATGAACCATCCACCCCGCCATCTTCAGAGAAAATTCTGGATTCAGATAAAGAAAAGGAAAATAAAGGAAGAACTTCACCTCCAATATTTCAGGAAGAACAACAAAATGAAGCCCAGGAGGAAGGGGAAATTATAAGCCAAAAAGAACATCTTTTGACCCCAACTCAGGACCACCATGAACCAACTATGGAGGAGGAGAAAATGTTACAAAGCAAGGATGATAAAGGATGGATAAACACCAAGTCATGAAAAAATAAAAAACTAGATGTAGGAGGAAATAGTAAAGTTGGTAGATCCCAATTAAAAGAATCAAGAGTCAAAGAAACAACAAAAAATGTGGCAGCAGGGAAACAAAGGACCCTGGATTCACTAACAGGGAACAAACTAAAAAGGAAGTAAGGTAGGTCGACCTCCCAACATGGGAAATATCAGCCTGATATTGCTCCTTAGCCCTTTGAAATTATGAAGATTCTATCTTGGAATGTAAGGGGTCTTAATGGCCCATATAAACATGTGCTAAAAGCGTGCTTAGCTGATGTGAAACCTAATATTCTCTTGATCCAGGAAACAAAAATGAAAAAAAGGAAAGTTTTTAGAAAACCCTAAAGTGGCTTTGGCCTGGTGTTGGTTTCGATGCAAGTGATGTAGAAGGGGCCTCTGGTGGGATTGATACCTATTGGAATTCTTCCCAATTTAGTGGTAAGTTGAAATTCAAGAATAAAAACAACCTTTTGATTAGTATGGAGGATGGGAATACATCCATTAAATGGAATATGGGGAATATATATGGACCAAATGCAAGATTGGATAGGTTGGACTTATGGAATCTGTTGGATAGAGTTATGACTAACAACAAAGATGAACTTTGGATGCTAGGAGGTGATTTTAATTCCTCGTTGTACCATTCTAAGAAAAAAGGAGGTCTAACTAACTTTTTAGAGAGTATGATGGATCTTTCAAGCTTTATTGATTTAGTGGGACTTATGGATATCCCTCTTATAGGATCCCACTTTACTTGGACCAACATAAGGTAAGGCAATCAACTCATCCAAGTGAAGCTAGATAGATTCCTAATCTCCTCAAACTAGAATATTTTGCAAAATGTCTCTCTTACTGCCTTTCATAGAATGGGTTCTGATCATAGTTCTCTTCTTTTGGAATGGGATGATAGGGTGATTAAAAAACCTTACCCCTTTAGGTATGAAATCATGTGGTCCCTTCACCTAGACTTTAAATCTCTAATTGAAGAATGTTGGAACCTTCCTTGTGATGGCACCCCGATGTTTAGGTTAATGCATAAGTTAAAAAGAATTAAGGAAAGGGTTAAAGGATGGAACAAATACACTTTTGGGAATATTTTCACTACTAAGAGGAATCTAAATTTGAAAATTAAGGAAGTTCAAGATAAAATAGAGGTTGGAGACTGTAATGATGAGATCTACATAATAGAAAGGGAGCTTAGAGCCCAATGGCACAAAATAAGTAAGAAGGAGGAAATCTTCTGGAAACAGAAGTCAAGGATTCAGTGGCTTAAGGAAGGAGATAAGAATACTAATTTTTTCCACCAATCTACTATGAAGCATAGAGGAAGAAAAATGATCAAATATCTCCACTTCTAATGGTACTAAACTTGAAAGGGAATAGGAAATAACAAATGAGGTTGTTTCCTTCTTTTCAAATTGCCTAGAGCCTTCAAGGGCTGACAATTTGGATTTAGGGGAATTCCTGCAAGTTATACCTAATGTTATTATGGAGGAAGACTTGAAAGAATGAACTAAGTGTGTCACTTTGGAAGAGGTGAAGGAGGTTGTTTTCTCTTTTGGAGCCTTCAAAGCTCCAGGACTTGATGGATTTCCTCCTAGCTTCTTCCAAGTCTATTGGGAGATTGTGTCTTCAAACCTCTTAATTGATGTTAAATGTTTTTTTAGATTGGGTAGAATCTTGAATTAGATGAATACCACCTTCTTGGCTCTTGTCCCTAAATCCAATGAAGCTACTTCAATGAATGATTATAGAACTATAAGTCTATGTAACACTACTTATAAGATTTTTTCCAAAATTATTGTCAACAGGCTGAAGTTGGTCTTAGGAAAAATGATTGCTATCAATCAAAAATGTTTTGTTTAGGGAAGAGAAATTCTGGATGCAACAATCTACACTCATGAGATCCTGCACTCTATGGATTACAGTAAAAAGTCAAGTATGGTGTTGAAACTTGACATCTCCAAATCTTGTGATAGGGTTACTTGGAATTTCTTATTTGGTGTGTTGGAAAAATTTGGCTTTAAAGGTAAATTCCTCAACTTGATAAAAGCCTGTGTTACTACCTCGAAGTATTCAATCCTAGTTAATGGTATTGCCCATAGTTTTTTCTCACCTATTAGAGGGCTAAGACAAGGAGATCCCTTATCTCCTTACCTTTTTTTTATTGTGGCAAAAGCTCTTGGCCACAACATTTAAAAACAACTTAATAATAAGTCCCTGAAGGGCTTCTATGCCACTTCCTCCTTATCCCCGATCTCACATCAAAAATTTGTTGATGATACCATTCTAATGGGGGAGGCTTCAATGGTTGAAGCTAAACAATGGAAAACTATTCTGGATAATTATGTTGATTTGTCAGGACAGTGTATAAATTACCAAAAAAGCAAAATTTATTTTTTCAATACTAGCTATCTTGTGAAAGATAAAGTGATAAGGATTTTGGGGTGTTAGGAAGCGGAATTACCTACTACTTACCTTGGTCTACCTATTTTCTCTCAAAATATGAATAGTAACTTCTAGAACTATATCGTGGAGAAAGTCCAGAAAAAATTGGTTGGCTGGAAAGGAAAATTGTTGAGCGTGGCAAGGAAAATTTAGCTTTTAAAGGTCTCCCTTCAGAATAATCCTATCTATTATCTTTCAATGTTTAATATACTAGCCTATATTGCTGAGAGAATTGAAACAACTCAGAATATTTTTATGGGTAGGAGTGGAGGAAAGGAAAAAAATGGCTCTTATCAAATGGGAGAAGATGTGTGTCTCAAAGAAAGAAGGTGGGTTAGGCACAAGAAGATTAAAATTATTTAATAAGGCTTTGGTTGCGAAAATGGGCTAGTTTCTCTTGGAGAATGAAAAATATTGGGCTACTATCCTAAGAGCTAAGTATCTTAACAATAAGGATGCTAGTTGTTTTCTAAGGAAGAAGGAGCTCTCGCATGGGTCTGTGTTTTGGAATAATCTCCTTAAAACTCATGGAGTGCTAACTAAAGGTGCTAAAATGAGAATTGGTAATGGTCTCAACATCGATTTCTAGGATGACTCCTGTTCCACACCAACCCCACTGTCAGCCTCTGGAGATCTCCAACAAATCAAAATAAGACTGAAAAGGGAAATTGGGAAAAAATGTTTCTAATTATCTAGTGTGGGAGGGATGGAGACCCAGGTGGAAAAGCTTCTAAGACTATCTAAGTAATGTTGTTCTTAGGGGAAGTAGACAACAAAATTGGGATACTGCTATTGACTTGCTTATGAAACAAATTGAAAACCCTGACCTATTTTCAAGAAACAGAAAGGATGAATGGATCTGGACAAAAAATGCTAATGGTAGGTGTGATCCTAAGAATTTTATCCTACTCTAATGTGCAAAACAACTCAAAAAATGTGAATTATAAAAGACTAAGGACACTTCAAGATTAGCCAAAAGAGTGATAAAACAAGAAGGAAAATGGATAAAACAAGATGCAACTAATTTCACCTTCCTTGTTGTTGATGACTCCTTGATTGGCCCTTGCTTGGGATGATTTTGTGTGCTCCTTAGATGATTTCTTGAGTGACTAAATGCAAGATCAACTTATGCAAAATGATTAGCTAGATGATAGTGGATGATTGAGAATGCAAATTGGCAGCATGTAGTTATGAAAATCCAAAGTGTTGAAAATGCCCTTGAGGAGGGGGTATTTATAAGAGAATTTGAATTCTCTAGAGAATTCAACGGTCAAAATGAAGGGCTATGGTGGGTTGAGAACCCACAAGCCCTCACATCTTGACATGTGGAGGGTGAAGTGGCCAAGGGGATATGAGATGGAGGTGAGGTGTCAAAAATGTACATGAGGTGGAGGAAGGACAAGTACCTTCCAAGCACCTTGGGGAGTGAGGAGATTTCCTCAAAAAGGGATTCCTTGTCCCCAAGTGGGAGTGAAAGGGACATTTGAGGAATTTTGGAATTTCTCAAAAATCTACATGGGAAAATGAAAGGTGGTTGAGATATAAATGTGAATTAAAAATTCACATTCTTAGGAAGATCTAAAGGGTAAAAGGTGGGCTCCAAAAAGGTGGGACTTGGTCACATGTGGAGATTGTGACAAGTCCAAGGTTCTAGAAGCCTTGGAAGGATGGAATGTGAATTAAAAATTCACATATAAAAGGGGGGAGTCTAGGATATATAAATGTGAATTAAAAATTCACATGGAAAAGGGAGTCAATGCTAAAAGAAGGTAAATGCAAAGGTTGGCTAAAAAGTGGTGCTAAATCTAGCTAATGACCTTGGTTAAGGTTGTGCAAATATTGGATTAGGCTAATTAATGGAAGGTTAGAGGCAAGTGGCAAATGTAGGAGGATGGGACATTAATCTTTGATTATCATAATCATGGATTAATTAAATTAATTCAGTTTAGGGCAAGATTATGGAGGATGTGACAAGGAGAGAGAATTTTAAATTGATTTAAAATCAAAAGGGGAAAAATGACTAAATTAAATAAATTGGTGTATTTATTTAATTTAGAGAGGAAGACGGTGAAAGATAAAGTATTTAATTATTAAATTAAATACTTCACAGATATGAGATAAAAGGTATAATATTAATTTAATAAATTAATATTTAATATGATAGACAGAAAGGCAGTAAATTTAATCATATGGAAGTGATCAAATTTAGATGTCTACATTTTGCCCCTCTTCGAAATATTGTTAGGATAACAGTGTTTTGAAGAAAAATAAAATGCGAATGAGGTAGGAAGTGACAGATGGTGATGCCCCTAGCATGGAAAAGGTTAATGATGCCCCAATGACCAGACTGAAGGAATGGAGGAATGGTAAGAGGGTATGCCCCCTCGAGATGGCGGTCGGGGGAGGAAAAAGGGGGTCCCCGGGTGACGTCTCGATAGGAAGAAAATAATGACACCATTGGATAGAGCTCAAAAAATTAAGCAATTTTGACTTTTGAACAGAGGTGATCCGACACACGGTTTGCAAATGGCAGCCCCGAGAAGTTAGGGATTAGTTGGAGGAATAAAAAGTTAAATAAAAGGTAAAAAATACCTTTTTGGAGGAAGGGGTTAAAAAGGTAATTTTAAAAATTACCTTGGTCATTTTAACTGTAGCAGTTGAGAGAAGGAGAGTAGAGGAAAGAAAGCTGACGAGGAGGAACGATGCCGACGGACAATGACACCGCGATCGTGCATCGAGCGGACGAGGTGCGTGCACTCTACAGCGGAGGTGCAGGCGGACAGCAGGTGAGTGGCAACAAAAACCCACATATTTAATTTCTGCACTAATTACGTAAAAATTAAAAAAATTGAGAACATGTGTTTGTTGGGTAGGAAAAATTAAAAAAACGGGTATGAAATAGATTACTTAAAAAAAATCAAAAAAAAAAACGGGTATGAAATAGATTACTTAAAAAAAATCAAAAAGACGGGAAAAACGAGGGGG
>VDFB02335712.1:0-24492 GCA_007258455.2 Sequoia sempervirens | reverse complement strand
ATTGTTAGAATTTGATCATAGAAAACCGAGTCAGTTTAAATTTCATGTCACTGAAAATTCACAGAGAGTCGCAATTGTTCACCAGAAACACACATCTGATTTTTAGAGTTGCATCTGTTAATTTTGAGTCGCATCTGTAGGTTTTGAGTCGCATCTGTAATTTTTGAGTCGCATCTGTAAGTTTGGCTCGCATTTGATTTATATAGGTCGCATCTGGTTGTTTTGGGCCGCATCTGTAATTTCTGAGTTACGTCTGTCAGTTTGACTCACATTTGTTTTAGAAACACCGCATGCGTTATATTCTGGGTCGCATCTGTCAGCTTGAGTCGCATCTGGTAATTTTGAGTCACATCTGTCAGTTTGAACCACAACTGTTAAATTTGAAACGCATCTGTCCGATTACCAGAAAAACCAAAATTCACTGTCACTGTCCAGTTAGCAGGGTTATACCAGTTTCAGTGGTCTTCATACAAACAGTCTTTGAAACAGAAACCTGAAACAATTTGCTCAATTTTGCATCCTTTAGGTTCATTTAGTCATTACCATAGTTGTCTTTAGTTAGATTTTAGCTTCATCATAGGGTACATATCACCTTGCATTAGACTTTTAGAGAGGTCACTTTTACAAACTTTAGGAGTAGTCCACCATCTATACTCTAGAAAGGTCATAGTGTCAACGAAATCTATCATTGAACCTAGTCTTATCATCATATACTTTGTCCTACAGAGAGTCGTCCTAGCTCATCAGTCTAGTTAGGAAACTCAACTTATCTTTGATCTTCGTCCTACATTGGTTCCTTGGCTTAACTAAATTGACACTTTGGTTTGACTTTAGGTAGTTGGTCCCTTCACCTTAGGTTTATAGAATTGATCATTTTAGGGTCTCACTTAGACTTCTTGCACCTTTAGAGTCTAGACTAGTATCATCATAGGACATCCCTTATTTTGCATAAGAAAACCCCAAAAACATAGAATAGAGTCATACAGTTTCTAGATATAGTTTTGCATTTCCCGCATATTGAGCTTGTCTTACATGGTTGAAACTAGGTCTAAGAGAAGAGAGAGAGAAAACATGTCGAACCCAAGCGAGTTCATCAACCCATTTTCTTCAAGACCTCATAAGACTCTATTAGACAAATTTACCACTAGAAACACACAAGGACATGTTACAACAGAAGACATAGAGGCTGCCGCACAGGACCCTGAGTTTGCCTCTTTTGTAGATGAGTACCTAGCAAATGATCGTCAACGGTTCTTAGGAAAATTGCTAGCTAAAGGTGCTACCTTACCTTCAGGATTTGACATTAGCACCTTACAAACTCAACCTACACAAGGGACAAATACCACGACTGCTAGTACTACTATACCTCAAGTCAGCACGACTATGCCATCTAGCACGTCTACACAGAGTACGACAGTCCATACATCCCCATTTGGTACACCTACCATGACATCGGATTTAGTTTCACTACAGGGGCTTCATCATCTACCCCCTTCGGTCCTCTTAGTGGGAGTAAAAGACCTAAAACATCAGCCCATACATCTTATGTCGGTGTCACAAGTGCGCAATCAACAACCACACCTACTGCTAGCATTATGGGTACCTTGCCACAGTCGATGGCCATACCTAGTGCTCAGGTCACTAGTACTATACCAAGGATTCCACAAACAGGGGGCATTCCCTCCTTCCAATATGGAAATCAAAATTCACCTTTCCAGACTAGCAGTCAAAATCAATTTACATTGGTTCCGAATCAGAACCCCTTTTCACAGATTGGTAGTCAGAATCTGTCTACCCAGATTCCAGGCCAAAACTATTTCACATCGATTCCGAATCAGAATCCCTTTGTACAGAGTGGTACTCAGAATCTGTTTACACAGAATCCAGGACAACATCAATCTATGCCGATTCCAAACCAGAATACATTTACCAACATACCGAATCCAAATCCACCTCAAATGCCAACGTTCAATCAAAACCCATCACGAGACTTTGGATTTCAGAATACATATATGGATCCGCATAATCTTTCTAGCACATCTTTGACACAAGTTGACGTCCTACAAACACAAATGCAGGCATTACAAATGCAAATGGATAACATGTCAGTGTCAACTAAGAAATCATTTTCACCAAAGGACATATGCCCATTCCCTTTTGATAGATCATTGTACATGACACCTTTCCCTCACGGATATGTCATATCAAATCTTCCTAAGTACAATGGCAAACGCAATCCAGTAGAACATATCAGGGAATTTTCTACCATATGCATTGATGTTGCTTACAACCCCACGTACCTTATGAGGCTATTTCCACGAAGTCTTGTAGGGGTTGCACTAGAATGGTTTTCGGGTCTAGATTCTGGCATTAGATCATGGGGAGAGCTAGTCAAAAATTTGTGGAGCAATTCTCCTTCCACATTGACCATGAGATAAATATAGCAACCTTGTGCCACACCACACAAGACGAAGGTGAAACATTCATTGCTTTCTTCCAGAGATGGAGAACTATTGCTAGTAGATGTCCTGTTGAGATACCTGAAAAACAAAAGGTTACAATGTTTCAAGAAAACCTTCATCCAAAACTCAGGAGTAACTTAAGGGTACATTGCTGCATATCTTTTTCAGAACTAGTGGAAAAGGGGGTGATAATAGAGAAGGATCTCATTGAAAAGGGTGAACTCAAGATGACAACACCCAATCAAAACACGGTCGTACAAAATGCCCCCACCGACAGAAATAGATTCTAGTCTCGCAACAAAAATGTCACCAATGATGGGGTGGTTGATGCTAAAACATTACAAGCAGGACCCCTCCTCACATTAAAAGGGCCTCATAACTTTGCCAACATGCTTAATGCTGTCAATCAACCTCCCAACGTGGTCCAAAACACTCAACGTCCACCACCAAGGAGATTCCAGAAACATGAGTTCACTCCCTTAGGGGAACCCATTGAGTCGGTGTTCAAACAACTGTTACAACACAACCTCATACAACTGCAGGAACCAAGAAAATACGATCCAGGATAGTTTAAACCAACTTGGTGGGATGACAATGCCTTCTGTGATTATCATAGGATAAAGGGACACAACCTACAAAACTGTCGACAACTGAAGAACATCATACAGGATCTTGTTGACAAGAGAATCATTGAAGTTAGTGGACAAAAACAAAAGACATCGAACACTGATCATCAAGTCTTTTCATACCCACTACATGACCATGGGAAAGGAACTGTCCCCAGTTCGAGTACTAAGACCAATATGTCAGCCAATTATGCGAATATAAAACATGACTATGATAGTGGCAAAATCATTCATTGCCTTCGCGCTGCCAAGGACAACATCAATACCATTACTATCAAGGCTAATTCGGAATGTGCGGTCAATACTCATCGTACTAAGTTTGTTATCCAAGGCCCTCCATCATAGCAAGCATCACAACCTTCCAAGTTACAATATAACCTACTTGACCAGTTGGGGAAGACCCCAGCCCAAATTTCAATCTTGGAATTGTTGCGTATCTCCCCCGAGCATCGGTCTATCCTCGATAAGGCTTTACAAAACACCACGGTCCCTAATGACCTTGATGTCCATCGTTTCTAGGAGATGGTGGGCTACTTGACCAATAATCATCATGCCACGTTTTCTAAACAAGACTATGGCACAGATAAGACGAACCACAATGACCCTTTACATCTAGAAGTCCTTGTTGATGACACCAAAGTTAGAAGAGTTTTGGTAGACGGAGGAGCAGGGTTAAATCTATGCACTTTAAAACTAATTAAGGCATTAGGTATTTCAGAAGCATGCGTAGACACCACCAAGAGTATTGTCATTAAGGCTTATGATGATGAAGAAAGAAAATCAAAGGGGGTGGTAACACTTCCTAGCAGAATTGGTCCTGCGGTAATGGAGACAAAGTTCCAGGTCTTGGATCTCACCCTCCCTTATAACCTTTTGCTAGGTAGACCATGGATTCATGCCATGAAGGTAGTCCCTTCCACATATCATCAGTGCCTTAAATTCCATTACAATGGCACCAAAATAACTATCGATGGTTATCCTGATCCTTTTCAGTATTGCACTAACCTAAAGGACATCCCTCAATGTCAAGTGCCAGTCAACCAAGAGGCCTCATCGTCTAATCCATCTTCTTATGTTGACCCGTCCACACTCACTCGAGCATCTATTGCACCTTCACTTCCCACTACTCCTAGGGTTGAGATCCAAGACAAGGGTTGTGGAGAGTATTATATGAAGACTTCCTATTGTGTTAGCCACTTGGTCCCTCCTAAGTCATATGGTTTGCCTACAACAGGTAGGGGACAGTCTATAATCACTATACATGTTCCCCCCACAACAACTTTCACTAAATGGGGTGAATTAAGCAAAGAGGCTGTAGATACAGAAGATGTTACTTCCTGGCTGTATAAGGAAGATAATCAAGAACCCCTTTTACTTGCTCATATTCCTACAAGACTATATGGAAAGGGTTTCAAAATCATGCAAAGCAAAGGATATGATGGACAAAGTGGTTTAGGCTTAAACCAAGATGGCAGAATTGAACCAATATTTGTTTCTCAGTGGCCAAAAGGAGTAGGGCTAGGGTTTCAACCGATTCAGATTGGCGTTCCTAGTACTCCATTACCCTTACTTGAGGAAGTACGTGCTTTAGAAGACATTAAGACATCTCACGAACCAATAGACCAAAATCATTCTAACTCACCTGACTCTAATGATTATGAGTGGGATTCCTTATCCTCTATTTCTTCCATGGACCTTGACAAGTTATTTGGAGAACTTGACTTGCTGTTAAGTTCCTCACCAAATCTTTTAAATTCCTATCCACCAAAGAAAATGACAAAAGAGGAGTGGTTTAAACACTACTATTGGGAATCGCTTGATCCTACCTCTTGGCAACCTGAGCCACCTCTCTCTGATTGTCAAACCTTGGCATTAGGCCCACCTATTCATCCACCTAGACCCAAACCCAAGAGCAAAAAGGACTTGGTACAAGACTTTTGTGACCACATGAATAATTCAATCCTTACCTTGACCCCATTAGATTTTGATAACTCTGACGATGACATGCCCTTAGTTTATCCCCAACTCGTTGATTGGGATCAACAAGATACACCCATTTTAGATACTTTTGAGAATGACAAAGCGATTGCTGAGTTCCTGGGATTACATGAAGGCATACCTAATGGGGATCATAAAGCTGGTTTTACCATTGACTTGGACAATAAAGCATATTTTGGGGAATCTGTTCAACCCTCCAGTCGCAAAAATGAGAAAACGAATAAACAAGATAAAAAGGATGAGTCTCTAGGTGAAAACCGAAAGGCATCTCTAGACAATGAAAAAGTAAAAAGAAAGGACGCATCCGAAGGTGAAAACCTCTCTGAGGCGCCTAAGGATGGAGGTTTGAACATTCTTCCCATTACACAGGAAAAGTCACCTATGCTCGTGGAAGAAACTGTAGAGGTCAACATAGGCACAAAAGAGAATCCACGACTGGTTTATTTTGCAGCGTCATTGAAAACAGAAGAAAAGCCTGAGTTCCACGACTTCTTTGCACAGAGATAGATAAATTTTGCTTGGTCATATGTGGACATGCCAGGGTTAGATCCTGAACTTGTTCTACACCATTTACCTTTACAACCAGGTGCCAAACCAGTGAAACAAAAGTTGAGAAAAATGCATCCACAGATTGCTTTATTAGTCAAGGCAGAACTTAAGAAATTGTTAGACATTGGTTTCATCAGACCTATTGACTATGCAGATTGGATTTCCAATCTTGTACCAGTCACCAAACCAGCTAGGGGCATCCGCATCTACACTGATTTTAGAGATATCAACAAGGCTTGTCCTAAGGATGACTTCCCTTTGCCTAACATAGACATGATAGTTGACATGACAGCAGGATATGAGATGTTGTCCCTTATGGATGGATTCTCAGGGTATAACCAGATAAAAATTGCAGCTGAAGATCAACATAAAATGGCTTTTACTTGTCCTTGGGGAACGTATTGCTGGAATGTTATGCCCTTCGGACTCAAAAATGCAGGAGCAACCTATCAACGTGCCATGACTACTATCTTTCATGATCTAGTACACACTTGTATGGAGGATTATGTCGATGACCTTATTGTAAAATCCAAGACAAGGGCAGAACATTTACAGGTTTTAGACAAGGTATTTCAGAGACTGGAGAAGTATAATGTGAGACTCAACCCAAAGAAATGTGTGTTTGGAGTCAAGTTAGGAAAGCTGTTAGGTTATATCATTTCAAGACGAGGTATTGAAGTGGATCCGGCTAAGGTGAAAGCAATCATGGACATGCCACCACCCAACAATTTCAGTCAAATAAGGACATTACAGGGAAGGTTGCAATCTATCAGAAGGTTTATAGTGCAACTAGCAGACAAGACACATCCTTTTCAACATCTTCTTCGGAAAGGAGTACCATTTGCATGGACAGCTAAGTGTGCAGAGGCTTTTCAATTGATTAAGGAATATTTACTTACACCACCTGTCTTAATGCCACCTGTTGAAGGAAGACCATTGATTCTTTATATCACAGCAACCCATTCATCACTTGGAGCATTGTTTGCACAAAATGACGATGAAGGTCATGAACGGGCAGTCTATTATATCAGTCAGACTTTGGTTGGTTATGAGCTTAACTATAGTAACATTGAACGTGCCTATCTTGTAGTAGTATTTGCTACCCAAAAACTAAGGCACTACATGCTAAACCATCAAAAAATGTTGATTGCTAAAATAGATCCTCTGAAATATCTTCTCAGTAAGGCAGCATTAACAGGACATCTGGCTAAGTGGGTTATGATACTTAGTGAGTATGATATCCAGTATGTAGAAAGAAAGGCTATTAAAGGACAGGTCATTGCTAATCAATTAGCTGACGCACCAATACAGGCAGATCACCCATTAGTGGAAAACTTTCCTGATGAGTTCATATTCACTTTTGACACAAACATAACATGGAAACTATACTTTGATGGCTCACATACAAATCATGGTTCAGGGGCTGGGATATTGTTTATCACACCACAGGGTGATTCCATCCCTAAATCATTCAGGATTGCATTTCCATGCACTAACAACATGGCAGAATATGAAGCTTTAGTGACAGGTTTACGCATGGCAGTCAAGTGGAAAATCAAGAACCTACAGGTATATGGTGATTCTCAACTAGTAATAAGACAGGTAAATGATGATTATGAGACTAAGGATGAGAAGCTTGCTCCGTACAAGTGCATGGCTGATAGTTTTAAAGAGTACTTTGACAAAGTCAAGTTTCATCAGATACCTCATGTTTTAAACAAAGCAGCAGACGCTATGGCTACAATTGCCTCACTCCTTGACATTCCTAACAACGTGCCTAAGTTTGAGTTCTTGGTCGAACAGCTTTTGGTCCCTGCCTATGATATCCCAGATTCTGAAATGGTGTGTGACATTGTTGGTCCTAATTCCCCATGGTACAAAGAAATCTATGATTACCTTCATGCCGAAGTCATCCCCATTGGCCTATCCAATAACCAACGTAGGACATTCCTTCGCAAGTCAGCCAAATATACCATCGTCGGAGACACCCTATATAGACACGCTTTAGATAATACCCTACCGAGATGTCTTGATTCTAATCGGGCTAACAAGAAAACCTTGCGTGGGTACATGAGGGTATATGTGGTTCTATCTAGCGGTCCTACCCTTTAGCTAAAATATTATGAGATCTGCTATTATTGGCCTACTATGGAAAAGACTCATATGTCTTTGTAACAAATGTCACTAATGCTAAGTTCGGAGATTTGATACCGAAAGCATATCGTGGAGCTCCCGGTCTCACTTCCATCACCATGGCCTTTTGCCCAATGGGGACTCAACCTCATAGGTAAGATCCACCCCACCTCATCTAATGGATACAAGTTCATTATCACTGCCACTGAGTACTTTACGAAGTGGATAGAAGCCATTCCTATGACATACATTACCAGCGCACAGATTTCTAGATTTATCTTAAACTATATCATTTGTCGGTATGGTGTCCCTCAGTCCATAATCACTGATAATGGCCGTCCATTTAAGAACCAGGAAGTCCTCACACTTGTGTGGATCAATTTCTATATTCAACATCACTTTCAATTCAGCTACTACCCACAAGGTAATGGCTAAGCAGAGGTTGCCTAACAAGACCATCATTAGAATCCTCAAGAAGACTATCAATGATGTTGGTCGTTACTGGCATTTATAGCTTAATCCTGCCTTATGGGCTTATCGTACAAGTATCCGTACTCCCACTGGTGCTACCCCATACTCACTTGTCTTTGGATCTGAAGCCATTTTACCTATTGAGGTCGAGATTCCTTCCCTAAGGGTATCCCTGAAAGGACACATTGATGATGAAGAGTATCGAGTGTCGACTCTAAATCTCTGGATGAAGCAAATATTGCACTTTAATCATCTCGCTATTACCGAATTCCTTCGCCAGAGTTTGGCATTAGAGGGAGGGTCTTGGGGCAGAAATTCTTGATACGGTGACCCTTCGTTTTCAGTTGGCGAAACCCCAAAGAATAAGTGGTGCTATATGCAAACTTGGAAAGCTTCGAACCCAACTGGCTTAACTTGCTGTTACTTTTGGATCAGGAGTGTATCGTCCTCTACTCCCAAGCGCCAAATCATTGTCTCACCCATTAGTACATGTAATTCCACAGTTTCATAGGGTTTCCATGAAAATGAAAACAAAACGGAAAATAAAAAAAATGCACCATCGGCGAAAACTTGCAAATGAAAGTTCTTGGCATGCAATTGAAGGTTAATGGCAAAATATGGTGTTAGGAAAATCAACGGCCCTAATGGTGAAACCACTCTACCTAAATTCTTTGATAGGAAAACAGAAACCCAAAGCAAAATTCCAACCCTCCTGCCTGTCTTATCATTACTCTCAGAATTCGTCTGTATATACACCACTTCCCTGTACATAGCACACTTCATTATACATAGTCCCTTATCCCTGTACATAGCCCACATTCGTGTACATAGTCCACTATCCTGTATATATCTTTTACCTTTTATGTCCATCACTTGTATATATCAGTCCTAATAAGTGGTAGTCTTTTCCATAGCTTGGAACGATTGACATCGAGAGCATTTCATATCCCCCATCTTACTCTATTCATAGTCAATTGGTCTTATACTCGACTGGGGGCAAACACTTGACATGCGTCATATTAGTTCTTACATTGGTTGTGTTGAAGACGTCAAACCATGGAAAATCCACGAACATCACAAAATGACCTGAGAAAACACAAAAAAAACAAAACATTTCAAAAATCCAAAAACAGAGTCAGAGTCAGTCGCACTTGTCAGTCTTTGTCGTCATGTCGAACTACATTGCCTCTACGACTGGACGTAGGCAAGGCCATCTGCCGATGTGCCCCCGAGGCATTAGGTCAGTCCATTTAGGTTTGTATGTATAAAGTCTTGCGTCAATACATCTATCTATATGATAAGGTCATTGGTCGTGTCGAACTACGAGGTCTCTGCGTGTACAACGTAGGCAAGGCCATCACACGATGAGCCCCCGAGGCCGCACTAGGTCAGTCCTTTAGGGTTTTGTCATCACACACGGTCAATTGTCCACACGTCATATCAATTCATGCATTACTCTGGTGAACAAGTCAGCAATGTCTCTGAGTCATATCAAACAACTTGCCAAACAAAACAATTCAAACAGATCAACCAACAGTCTGCTACAAGATGTGTCTTTCTTGGAAACAGACATTATTAAAACAATGAACCTATGTCTTATTCAGGATGAGTCCTTCCTACATAATCGACAAGGTCAAACAATCAAACATAGCCTTACACAGGTTATCACATCAACGGCATCTGACTCAACGTCTTATACAATACATGTCTTTCTGAAACCAGGCTTTGTCATGCCTTATATAGATAGTCATAACATCGAAACCAGACTCATAGTCTTATCTGGTATGTGTATCTCCTATCATCGGGCTCTATCAATCAATCATTCTACCAATCAACAAATCAAACAAACAAATCATGTTTTTGGAAAATATTTTCATTGGCTTATTGACTTTATGGCTTATTTATCTTATCATTTATCTTGAATTGATGACTGGGATTCATGTAACTAGCTTTCTCAAGGATGTCCCATGAAGTATTTAGAGAAGCAACGACGTATCAGAATTCTATTTTCTTTGACTGCTGTCTATCGATTGTCTTTTAAATTTGATTTTGAGTCATGTTACTAGTTTCCTCAAGGATGTCCCATGAAGGATTTAGAGGAGCAATGACGTCTCATGACCTGTCTTTTCTTTTGTTTGCTGTCTGTGGTTTGTCCTGACAAAAGACTGGGGCAACTTGTGTCCTTAGTATGAGTTAGTGACAATCCTTGTCTGCGACTGTCTGTTTTTAGCAAGTGGATGACCTTACACACCTTGATTTATGTCATATCCTGGTGTTTGTCTCCATTTATATTAGTCCCGCCCAATGATGATAAAGTGCAATACCTTTTGTGATACGGTAAAATATCGAAGATTCCTAACACTAACATTTATCTTCTGTCTTTTCATTCTTTGTCGATCTTCCATTCTGCATTAACAATTCTTCTTTCTTGCATTATGATGAAGTCCTGTGACTCAAAATGGTATACATCATCCTGCATCAACATACATGTTAGAAACATACATATATATAGGCATATGTCACATTTAGATTATCATGGCATAATAGACAATAATCATCATTTAACATTGCATATCATAAGTAATAACCTGTAAATACATACATCATATTACATTTGTATAGCATCACATGTCATTATACATATAACATCACATTGCATCTCATAATCATATAGAATCATATGTCATATAGAATCAAATTTATCGCATTAGTTGCATAAACAACATAAAGTACATACAACCATCCATCACATAGGCATATCATATAAACATCACATGTACAAATCAAGACTGCATAATCAATAAATAGACAATGCATATCATAAGAATCATCACCAAAATCATATATACATATCGCTCATATGTGTCACATCACAATGTCATAATGTATCATAAATACATGGAAGCCCACAGGCTATCGGATCAAAATACAATGTCTCAAATGGACCTCAAAACTGTATCTCTATCCTGAACTGCCACTGCCATCATGTCGGGAGTGTGTAGGAGACTGATGCTGGGAACCTGCTGATCTCGGAGCTGTGGGAGGTCTGTCATATGGCCCTGCTCTGCGTGGCTGATCCACTCCCTCTGTGCTCACTGTCCGTGTGTGGGTCCTGGTCTGAGACCTACTACTCTGTGCTGCTGAAAAGCTGGGAGCCCGTCTCTCTAAGGGAACCTCTGCCTCATACAAGTCTCGGTAGTATCTCTCCCTCTCGCCGGCTCTGACCAACTCTCTGGCAAATGCTGCTGACGGTCCTATACATAATGTCCTGAGCTCTGTGAATCTCTGCTCAATCTCCTGCCGCTGGGCTACAGCCTTATCTCTCTCTATCAATGCTCTGTCTCTCTCTACCCTATAGGCATCTCTCTCTGCCATCAACACCCTCATCTGCTCCTCTAAGGAGGCAACCTGGGCTCGTAATATATCAGTGTCGGGCACCTCTGCCTCTGTCTCATCCTGGCGGACCCTATCTCGCCCATCCTCCTCCTCGTCTGTCTCCTCCATGATCTGATCCCTAATCTCTCTCTCGTGATCATCCTCCTCCTCATCATCCTCCTGATAGGCACCTAGCAATCCAAGGGCATCAATCTCTACCTCCTCTCCCACTGCCTCCTCTCCAACGGCCTCCTTTGCACCTACCTCCTCGGCACCTATCTCTGCCTCTACTGGGATGTCAGGGATGTCTGGGATAACTGCCTCAGCTGGCTGCTCCTTCTCGCCACCTCTGGCCACATCTAGCATGGCCACATCCTCCTCTCCTCCCCTCTCCTCACGGATCTGTGACAAGGCTACTCCTCATCCTCGTCGACCACACCTCCCTCTCCTACCTCCGCGTCGGCCACCTCTGCCATCATCCCCATCATCACCTCGGCCTCCTCTACCTCCTCGACCACCTCCTCTGCCGCGTCTGCCTCTGGGACCCCTAACACGCTGCTCTACTGGTGCTGGCTGCCCTGGATCTGTCAAGGGAATTGGCTCGTGCAATGCCCACCACTGATCATAAGCTGGGGTCGTCCCTGGATCTGCTGGTCCACCCCTCCATCCCCATGGCTGCGCCTATAATCCATCAATGTCTGCCTCTGCAGTGGCAACTAGAATCTCTGGCCCCCATAGCAGGACCTCTCGTGAAGACCGAGCAAACTCTGCTCTCCCTCGAGGTACATCCTGTACCTCTCCATACTGTCTCAAGACCCGGTCCGGCAACTGCCGCTCTATGATGTGCATATGGGACACTGTCCGTCCCACTAAATACTGTGTCTGTCGACAAAATGGCAAATGCTCGCCCTCATCTGACCACACCTCGTAGCCTAGGTACGGTCTCCATGTAAACTCCTGCATCAGGTCTATAGCGTGTCTATAATAGCCCGTGTCTCCAATGTGGTGCTGTGTGGTGGCTCCCGCATACCGAAAGGCGTATGGCGCTCCACGAGCTAGATCTACTATCACCGGTGGTCTAAAAATAGCAATATGCTCCCACGCCCATACCATGAGGAGCGTAGTGCCGCAGCTCATCGACTGCGCCTCTCTATAGGCAATGTCATGAAGGTGGAAGTATAGCATCCCCAGCACACACGAACCCCAAGCATATACAACTCGGTGCTCTAGCATGCCCACTAGCATCTCACCCCATCCCACAGGGAATCCATGACTTCAGCGATCGGGCAGTACAATACCACCTATCAGTGTCGCTACTAGACAGTCTAACTGTCTATATCTCTGGGCCAATACCCGCCATCTAATCTCATAGTCATCAACCCCTAGCTGTCTAACGTCAGCATGGGGGTAATACCTACACATCTCAGCTATACCCCTCTGGGTATCATAGACCACCAGTGTCCCTCTAATCGGTAGCCTCAAAATCCTATACACATCCTCCAAAGTCACCGTGGCCTCTCCAGTCGGAAGGTGGAAGGAAGACGTCTCCGAGTGCCACCGCTCGCAAAGTGCTGTCAGTAAACCCCGATTTTCCCTAATCTGGGGCATATCGGTCACGTGCAACAAACCCAAATGCCATAGAGTCCGTCGCTCAGCCGGCCGTAGGCTGTCTCTGAATCGAAACGTCGTGGGTCTCGACTCACGTGTGTAGATAGGGTCAAGAACAACCTGCAACACCATGCCTCATGTTAGCCTGAATCATCTACCCTAGTGAAAAATGAATGTTTTGACATAAAATGCAAATGCGTCGTTATTTTGCAGATGCGTCATTTTTTTAACACATGCGTCGCTTTTATACAAATGTGGTTCACAAATTACATATGCATCATGATTAATCAAATGCGGCTGATAATCATCACATGCGTCGTAAAAATGATATTTGTGGTGCAAAATGACAAGTGCGTGTCTACATATTCTAATGCATCACTAAACATGCAAGTGCGTTGCAAAATTCCAAATGTGTTTCAACATAAACAAATGCGTATAATAAAATGCACATGCGTAGCTAAATTTCAAATGCGTATCAAAATGATCAAATGCGTTACAAAATAAATGCATGCGGTTCTTTTCTAAACTAAGCCTAACCGGTTGGCGTTAAAATGCACATGCAGCTTTTAGCAAGCAGATGCGTCATTCGCGCATACAGATGCGGTGCAAATTAAAATGCGACGCACAACTAAAAATGCAATAAATACCTTAAAATGCGCGCAAATAAAAAATTTTCAAAAGACAAGTTTTAGGTCCATACCGGGGGGTCCGCGCCGGCTGGTCTCTGGAACGTCCTGATCCTGTAGGCATGATGATGGGTGGCTGGAACTGGAGACATCCTCGCTGAAAGTCAGAGCAAAATTTTGAAATCTCTAAGCTGGGTGGGTGCAAATGAATAGTTTTTCACCCCAATTCCAATATATACCTAGGGCTTAGGTGGCATTTTCTTCCTACTGGCCGTGTAAACTTCCGTTTTCTATCATCCCGTACCCGTCCCTCCCGTTTCCGAACCCAATTCCGTCAACTGCATTGCATTTCTGCCTATCTACTGGACTAATCGGGCGCATTTCCAAATTTTTCTGAACATTTCAAAAATTTGTCAATTTTTCCGAGGGGCATACCTTCACCTGTTCTAATCCAGAGCTTGACTGGGGCATATTTTCATTGATTTTCTTTGACACAACTTAAACGACATTGTATCAAAGAGGGGCAAATGTAGACAATCGGTTATTAGCCTACGACTTTCTATATTCTTCATAATTTTATTCTTCATGGTCATGATTAAATAATCTTAATTTAATTAATTCACATTGTTTTATTCTTCTATTAATTAAATAATCTTAATTATTTAATTAATTTAACCTTAACATTAATTCTATCCATTAATTAAATAAACGCTTTTTATTTAATTATGTTACTAATTAACCTTCTTCTAGGTCAAATTAAATAAATTATTATTTAATTTACTTTATCATATTTCAACTATAATTAAATAAATTCATAATTTATATAATTATTCATTTAAACCTTTCATCACTTAATTAAATAAATCTTATTTATTTAATTATCCTTCGAATATTGAGTCTCTTGAATTAGATGAATTATTTAATTCATTAATTCTATTTTAACACATTCTTCTATATTTTAGATAATTATGTGAGTTATCTAAGTATTCACTTTTACTCGACTCAACATCTATTTTAATCATTCAGTTAACTATTGATTTAATGTATGAGTGGCGTCTTCGAGTAATCTCTTCGTCTAACCATTCAATCATCCACTTCTAACTCAATTGCGTGTACATGCGGATTAATTAAATATTCTTATTTAATTAATTAAGTGTTGTGTGTGCGTTCGAACAGAGAGTTGCTTTAATCAATCTTCATCTTTGTCATGCAAAGATATTTCTTATGTTTTCGAATGCCGAACTGAAGATTAAACCATTTATTTAATCTTTAATTATATTTCTAATTCGAATCACTCGTGTCAATTCTATTAGTTATCTGAATGCATGTCTAATCAGTCAATCTCAACCGTCTGTTAATCTTTCAATCTTGGCCTGTCGTTCGAATAATCAATTTTCTATAAATTGATTTGTCATTCTTCATTCCAATCTCTCTCATGAAATCTTATAACTTTTGAGAGAACTTTTGTCTTGAATCTTCGATATTTTGCTAATCACTATCTTAGGCTATACTTGCACGAATTACTTGAAAATCTGAGGGCAATTATACCATACAAGCGAAATGGAGAAGGGCAATCGAGATAATTCATGGAAATACATTTGAAAATTGGTGAGATTGTTCTAGTTTTAATCACGTTTTTACTTTCCCATGTTCTTTGTTGCTTAACGTATGAATTTGCATTTTAGATTTAGTATTTGTATTGCATGTGTGCTTCTAACGATCTAATCTTGATTCTGGTTGTCTATTGTGCAAAAGCTTGTTTCATTTTCAGCGTTACAGAATATATTAGATGGAAGGCATGACAATGAAAAATTTGTCAAAAATTTTAGTTACATTCAGGAAGCCAATCATGCAATGAAAAATATCATTCAATTAAATAGTGATGGAGACCAAATTAATATAAGTGCCCTTCCTTGGTTATTAATGGAGTAGCAAAGCAATGCTATAAAAGAAGTCATACAAAAAAAATTGATTTCCACAGGATTTGCTGCGAACATAAACAATATAATAACAAAGAAAGGTGAATTTGGGTCAGGGATGAAAACACATGATTGGCATACCTTCATTAAGGTAATTATTCTGGTATATTATATACACTTGTATAATGCATATACTTTTCAATGTATTATGTTTACTACTTTTGGAAAAATAATGAAAAGATCATTTTATAATTGTTGCAGTACGTTCTACCTCTATCTCTCCCAGATAATTTCGACAACAATGTCAAGCAAGTTATATCATATATTGGAAAATAATGAGGTAAGTAGCAATATTTTTTCAATTCATTGTATACATCTTATAATTGCCATTTGTTTTACTTGTTATGTAATATACTATATATTTTTGTTAAATCTCGTTAATATATTTGTGCCTTGAATCACTTGTAGATGGCTATCATCTAAAGAAATCCATAAAGAAGATATAAATTATTGGAAGAGAAAAATTCCTCGTCTAATGTGTGAAATGCAAAAATGTCTACCTTCGACATTTTTCAATGCATAAGAACACTACCTCATACACCAAGTTGAGGAGATTGAATTGTGTGGACCTGTACACATAAGGTCAATGTGGATGGTTGAGAGGCACTTGAAATTTTTGAAAGCTTTGGTTAGACAAAAAGCACATCCTAAAGGTTCTATGGTGGAGGGATATATGGTATACCGGACCATGGTGTATATTAGTGAATATCTTCCTAAGTTTGTAGGAAAGATCCATGTAGATCACATTTGGGATCCCAACTCCATTAACAAATTTGAAGGGGAGTACTTGATGGGGAAAGGTAGATTGAGGAAAGTGAGAGGTAATTATAAGATGGTCATGGAGATTAATTGGAAAACATTTTACATATGGTTTTTATGTATATTGTACTTATTAAATTTTTAATCTTCAATATACATCAATTATAAAGTAAGGTCGTATACTGTGGTATTTAACTAATTATATGTCGTTTGTGAATTTCAATTTTTTTTGATACAATTGGTCGAGAGTGGGATGCACTATATTTGTACGTCGCAAACAATCTTGATTGGATGACGGTATGGATGATGGTATGGATTGAACGATGTCAACATGGGAAGGTGTGGCTTCATTGGTTAAAGAAGCTCATTGTAATGGAGATTGCAATGTTACACAAAGGGAAATTGATTTAGCATATGGTTTAAGAGATAAACAGGTATGCATAAATATATTAATCACTCATATTATTTAATTATTTTCAATTATATTGATGTGTATATAGGTTGACATTGTTTTCTTTGTGTACATTCGGCCAAGAATAAATATGTTTATCAACTGATGATATTGCAATAATTTTTACATGTTTGACATATTGCAGGTGTAAAACCACAAGGCTATGTGGTGCAATTGTCATAAATTTTGAATCAAAATTTTGGATGGCATGAAGAAAACTTGTGATTATGGTATAATTGCAATCTTTCAGGTGACTAATGTTTCATCTAGAAGAGACATACATCTAGAAGTCTTAGAAAATTGATACTATGGGATTTTGGATGATATACTTGACTGTGACTTTAAGTCCTTTAGATTAATTTTGTTCATCGTCCTATGGTATAGGCTACGATTGAATGAAAATGATCCTAAGAGAACTGTTATTAAATATGATAATGGATTTACCATGGTTAATACAAGGTCAATCGAGCAAGCTGGAAATGAGCCCTATGTTCTTCCAAGCCAATGTGAGTAGGTATTTTACTTAGAGGTTCCAAGTAAACCGGATTGGTCATTTGTTGTTAGACATGATCCAAGAGGAAGGTCAGTAAAGTATAATGTGGTGGAAAAAGAAGATACCAAAGAACTAGAAGATGATGTAGATGATGATCAGGATCAACAGTTAGTTCATGATGTCCCTAATAAAGATGTCAAAGAGGAGGAACTAGATCATGATGATGTAGGAGTTAATGTTCATGAAGATGATATCTGTGTGGATGACGACATTATCAAAATTTATATCGATGACGATGATGATGATATGACCAATCCTTACAATGTTGAATCTAGATTGGATGATACAGACAAAGAGTTAGATGAAGAAGAAGGTTAATGACATTGAAATGTATGAGTTATGCTATTATATTATCTATTTGATATTAATTTCTTAATAGAATTATATTTGACTTATGTGGTTACATAATTAATTCATGAATTTTTTTTTTATTCCATTACATAATTAATTTATTATGTACTTTTTAATGTTTGAAGGTCAAAAAATTAAAGCATTTCAATAGTGATGTTAACAACCTTGAAATTAGTGTTTTTTATTTTTTATATGATCATAAAAAATTAAAAATTCAGTTGTAGAGGTGCTTGTTCATTGGTTGATGTGTAAAGGCATAAAGTGATCATTGTAATGGTTTTTGATGGTTGAGGATTTAAAATACAATCTCTTGACATTCGAAAATCTATGTTTTTCTTCAAAAAAATTGTATTTTTCCTGTTATGTAGCACTGTACAGTCACATGCAAGCATATTTTGATGTGAAATCAATTCCAAGCCGTGAAGATATGTGTTATCTTTTATTTGAATCTGATTTGAGGGCTTAAGGCATTGATTTGAGTTAGAAAGATTCATTTCTTTGCATACAACCCGATTACCCTATTTTTGAGAGTTTTGTAGTCCAAACATTATATAAAGGGGCTCTTACACTTTTTTTGATTACTGTAGCTTGTGTAAGAGGCCCCATAGATACTATTGTAATTGTAGGATGTATGAATAGGGCATAGGATGAGAAATAAAGAATGTATAGCTGTTGTCCTCAAGAGTTTTGTGAAGAAAAGCATGTGAAATGGGAGGTTCAAGCCTAGGTTTCAACAAAATATGTATGGGAGATCTAATTTTATGAATTTTTATCCATGTGTAGACCTAATGGGTTTTTTCTTCCCCTCTTCCCCTCTTCCCCTCTCCCTTCCCCCTCCTAATTATCTCTCTCTCTCTCTCAAGTCTCTCCCTCCTACCCCCTCTACCTCTCTCAAGTGTCTCTCTCTCTCTCTCACTCACCCCTATGTCTCTCCACTCTACCCTTAGCCATCTACCCTTAACCCTTAAATCCTTAAACCATTAAACCCTCTATCCTCTATCTCTCTTCCACTCCTCCCTCTCTCTCTGGGATTCTGCCTCCTACCCTCTCCCTCTCTCAGGATATATATCTCTCGTCTTCCTTCCTCCACCCTCCCTCCGTCCACCCCCATTCTCTCTCCCTCTCCCCTCCTTCCATCCACCCTCCCTTTCCTTCCCCTCCCCTCTCCACCCTCCCTCCCAGATTCTCTCTCTCTCTCACTCACATCTCTCTCCCCTCTACCCTTTTAAGCATCTACCTGATGGAACTTCAAAGTTTTATCCTACCTTATGTCTCTGGTCATCTATGGTGTTTGGGAAAAGCCTTGGGTTGGGGTTTTACCTTTGTCTTCATGTAAAACCCTAGTATTATCTTACACCTTAGGAAGGATCTATTCGGCCGTTACTTTTTGGGAGGGTTTTTAAAACATCTTAAGTCCCATTTTCGTCTAGGTCTAGCCCCCTTTAATTTTATCATTTTATTTCCTTCGTTTAATTTTATTCTCCTAAGTATTGGATGGTCTCATGCTCCCTCATTTAAGTGACAACTTATATCATTGTTTTTTTTTGGCCTAGTGATGTCCCTTATTCCTTTAATAAATGTTTTTATTTTGCAGAGGGACAAGTTCACACAACCATTGATTAATCATCGTTTGATCTCAGCCATTCCCCGCCATCCCGAAATGACCCCACCACACTGTCTTGGTTGATCGCGATATCATGAGCAAGCACCATGTGTCTCGTTCGTTGATGCTGAAGGGATGATAAAATACTTTAATGCATCTATTTGATTTTAATACATTATGAAGCGAGTTACTAAAGTGTTTATGAGATGCACGTGCTTCAAATCAACACAGATGTTATAATCTCGGTAGGCAAGGTGCACGATGGTTAAAGACAAAGTTGGCGACTATGTTGGATGAACTGGATTGCTGATGGTTGAAGATCCACAGTTGCTTGCCATCGCGTGATTATAAGTTGCAAGGTTTTTATTGATTGTGATATCGTAGGTGAGTGCCACATGGATTTTCTTGGCAACACATGGTATGGTGGGCCCCTTGTTGCCATGATGGAGATTATGTCAGTTTGATTTGAAGGCAACTATTCAATGATCTGACCAAGGTGAAAGATCAATGGCCAATATTTGAATCTGCATCAAATGCGATTGGAGTTGTTTGTGCAGTGCATGAGTAAGCTTTAATGGTGGACATGACATCTACTGCCAAGGTTTGATCGAAATAAAGCAATTTTTATTTTTCTTTTGGTATCATAAAGCATTCAAAACATCTTTGCGGAGTAGTTGTAGAGCCAAGGATGAAGTTACAAATTGTTACAACAAGAATTTGGGTTTTTGCAAGTGCAAAGTTGTGAGTTCATTTTTATATCTCCTAGTTATTCTGAATTTGAATTTGGGGGAAATTTGTTGTGTGTTTGTTGTAGGGCTTGTCGATAGTTGTTTTAGGGCTATAAGTTAATAGAATTGTGGGAAATTGCAAGGTTTTGTTCTGTAATTTCATATTTTGTTAAGCCCTAGTTTGTTTAAAGTTTGAAATAGCAAAGAAGCCCTAGTTTACTCAGGATGGCACCAACAAAGCAGCACTTTGGCCAGATTGATTATTTAAGTAGAAACTTATATGATTATTTCCTGGATCAATTGCCCTTGTTGACAAATGATAGGAAGAAGGGGTTGGTTTTGATGCGAGGAAAAACTCTAGGGGAGGGATTAGTATATAATTGTTCTAACATAGTTGATGCTAGGGTTCCTCTTACTAGTCTAAAGATGTTCAAATTGTGGTTTGGACAGAGGAATTTTCCCCACCCCTTTTCTAATGGTTGGATGTATGATATGAGGAAGTTAGTCGTACCAAATGTATTCCCTCATATAGACTTGCTTAGGGCAATGACTGCACGATATGACCCTATCACACGGGTGATTCGAGATAATGATGGAAAGGTTCTGTTAAGCATCAATAGAGAGGAATTCCAATAGGTTTTTTATTTGAGTGAGCCTAGTACATTCTTGGTTCCTATTGATCTTGAAGAGATCAAGAAGGAATATGGGAGGTTGAAATCACTTTTCAGAGCTAAGTTGCTCCCACCTCATTTGGCTAGGGTAGGAGGTTCGAAATTCCATGTTAGCCCTAATGACCAAGAACCTTTCAGACTGAATTGCTTTGCAAATCGTTTCTTGGCTACCTTTTACTCATTGTGCCAAATTTTGGGTTTTCACCCCAACACGGTGATGCCTATTGCTTACATGTTTATGGGGGTGCAAATACAACACCCTAATTTCTAAGTAATTTATGATTTTACTTCTTTATTGGCTGAAAAGATACATGAAGGGCTATCAAAGTTGGAGAAAAATGATAAAGGAACTTCATTCTTCTGGTATTCCATGTTAATATATATGTTCTTGTATAAGAATGTTGAATTCTTCTCTGAGAAGATGGAGTTAAGGCAGTGGGTTGATGGAGAAAGATTTCTGGTGCAGATATGGACTACAGATTTATCATGTAATAGGGAAAAAACCAGTTATGTGCATTTTGACAATTGTTTTGCTTCTAGATTGAGAGCCAGGCTAATGGTAAATGTACCTAGGATTCCTAAGGATTTGCATGATTTCCTCATACCAAAGGGGAGGAAGCCAAAATTGAAGGTTTTCCATAACTGGGGTGATATCATTCCATACCCAGTCAACACTGTCTTGAGGGTGTATGGTTTTTAGGGGACCCCTCATATATTTCTGTACAATGTGCCACCAAGAGTGAGGTTTGCAAAAGTCATGTGGCAGATTGTTTGTATCCATGAGGACAACCTTACTAGGAAAGGTAAAGGAACATTCTTCCCGGATTACACTATGGTGTCATATTTTGTTTTTTCAAAGGGAGGTTGGATACATTTTGGGAATTTTTTTGAGGAATACCATTTGAAGTGTCGCCCCAATGACAACATGATCCTGAGGGCTTCTTTGCTCTTTTCAAAAAAAGCATAAAAGGTGGTAAGTTTGTGCATGAGTTCAACTTCCCTAAAGAATTGATTAGAAATGAATTTGACCAAAATAGGAAAGAGTTGAACAAGGAGAAGTGGGTAGCTTACGACAAGCTATTGGATATTGTGCACAAAATGGATCCAAATTATGATCCACTGATGGAGTTCAGTCCATATCACAAGAAAATTGACTTCTTGATGGGAAACTTCACAGAAATCATGGGCACCTTGATGACCAGAAAGATAAACTTGGAGTCAGATTTGGGTATACAGGAGCAAGATGCCAGGCCAATTGAAGTGAGGCCAGCTTACCAACCTACAGAAAGATGGCCTATTTACAAAAGGAAGAGAAATGGTAGTAGTGATGAAGAAGAAGAGGATAGAAAGGGAAATAAAATAATGAAATTGCCTACACAAAAAAGGTCCAAAGTTCAAAACGTCTGGAGCAATCGAGATTATTGACTTGGATGCGGGTAAGTGCACTAAGATGGTTCCCAAAAAGGGGGCTTAAGTGGCCACTTTTTTTTCTTCAATCGAGAAATACTGACCTTGGACATGAAATTGAGGATAGTTACACTCAAAATTTTGAGATGGAACAAAAACAAGGATCGAAGTGCTTTGAGTTTACTTTCTAAACTACTAATTTATTTTAAAAATAGTTGAGATTAAGGAGTTCAAAAGAGGGACCCACAAAAATTGGTGTTGATTTTGTCAGAAAAACATAATAGAGCAACTCTTTGTAATGACCCGAAAGTACTCCGTGAACTTTTGTGCATTTTTAAAAATCGCGAATGTGGTCAAAGTTAGCTAATAGTATCATCTATTGATGCACGTGATTTTTCTAATAATTTTTAATGAATACTTTATTTTTACTAATTTTCTAAGGGTACCTTTAAAAAAGGGAATTTACCGGCCCCCTAAAATTTTTGAAGGTAATTACTCTTTAAAATTTTTAAAAAATGTAGAATAGAGTAGTTTCTAAAAATGTAATTTATTTGAAATTTCAATGAACGGTTAATTTATAATGAAAAAAAAATCAAACACTACTTTTTGGCGAAAAAGAGACATACAAACAAAAGAAATTATGGATGAAAGGCTAACATTGTTAAAAAGTGAAAAAAATTACATCGTTGGATAGCTAAGAGAGAACCTAACATTACCCATGTGTTTGCTTTTGTCGATATTGAACCAGATGCAATCCTGATGGTGAGCACGAACCCGATTATGTGAAAAAATTGTAGAATTTGCAAAAACACATCTCTAGTCATTGGGAATGCCCTCCAAGACTCTGGGTTGGTATTTTAAGGCAACTACCAATGCCAAGGCTCGGGGATTCCCAAAGAAAAATATAGCATGCTCGCATTATAACGTGAGCACATTATTTCCTAGTTTTGATCTTGTTATGTTTCATCAATATGCGTCCTTTTGCCTCTTGCATGTCACTGTAGCATTCTGTTTGTTATGCCGAAACCAAAGAAAATCCTCATGTCCCAATGTGTTTTGTTGTGACCTCATGGAGTCGGGGAAACATCATGTAGATAATGCTTCATTATACTAAGAGTCACCCCGAAAGCCATCTCCTAGTCGCTGAGACATAAGAAATTTTCGTACCAAAACATGCTTCCTTGCTTCATTTGTTTCACTATAACCTTGAGATATCAAAGAGACATCTCACAGATTAGACTTTTCTTTACCGAAAATCTTCATTCATCATGAGTCGCTATGACAAATTAGTTCTCTCACTAATGTATT
The DNA here is from genome assembly GCA_007258455.2 of Sequoia sempervirens. Taxonomy (NCBI): domain Eukaryota; kingdom Viridiplantae; phylum Streptophyta; class Pinopsida; order Cupressales; family Cupressaceae; genus Sequoia; species Sequoia sempervirens. Next base: position 834 of record VDFB02335712.1, on the reverse strand, counting down.
ATTTTATCTTATGTGGGTCGCCGTAACATACTAACATCGGGGAGACCTCATACAAAGTGAACTTTGTTTTATTGAAAGACTTTATCCATTTTGTGTGTCACTGAGACAATCCAATTTTCATCCTGACAAAGTCCTCATTGTGTTATGGCGAGATCGAAGGTCACTCACCGAGACATTACTTCAAAAGCCTCAACTCTTACCGATATGCATCCTCCTGCCACCGGTCGGTGTGACAATGTATATTCGCTATGACCTCACACCAAAAGCAATATGTTTGGCCAAAGAAACCATCCATGTGTTGTTCGGTAAGACTCTCCTCAAGAACATGCTAATGAAAACCCCATGTTGACAAGACATAAGAACCTTGCCGAGATCACATTACGATATTGCCAAGCTCTCGTTGATGAACCTCCACATGCATTAGTTAGGGAGACAATTCAAAATCGATGAGACACTATCTCGATGACCAAACTCTTACCAATAGGTTCCTCCTCGGTCATCGAAACCACATGAAAGTCATGCCAATAGAAACCTACAGGTGAATGTCGATCATTGTAACAATGAACAAGTCTTGCCGATCACCTGCTGCAAACATATGTTAACACACATGCAACATGGTTCGGGGAGACCTAGATAGACCTATGCCGATATGGACCACAACATGAAAAATGCATGAATCGATGGATTCTATGGGGTCACACGACCAAAATATGGGTAAAAATATCATAAAATGAGGAAAATGTTCCTAAGGTAGGACTCAAATGGAGACTCAGGGGGATGAAAGATATGTAAAAATCATTAGATTTTTATAGTTCCAATAAGACGGAGGAAGAG
>VDFB02335711.1:0-22986 GCA_007258455.2 Sequoia sempervirens | reverse complement strand
CATGCAAAATGACATTAAGCACAGTTTTTTTTTGCTCACATTGCCAATTTCACTATGTGCTTTAAACCTCTAAAGTAAAAGGAAACTGAGGAAAGAAGCTATTTATTACCTCAAGTAACTCGTTTCTGGTTTTGGATACTGTAACTATAACAAAGTCTACTTAATCGCTATAAACTCTCCCAGAACAGAGACTTCTAGAATAGAAAAACAATATGCACAAAGTAATAGTGATGCTTAACAGCTGACTTAAGTCTATAGCTAATGGACAAAGCAGCCTGGCTATACATGTCCACCAAGCCATTCCAGTAGTTTCTCATCGACCCACATGCTATTTAATGCATTTTCTTTGCATGTATGCACTGTCTGGCTGCACCTCTGAGTTTCAATCTCTTTTTAAAATTATTTAATCAATCTATGCCTTCACTTTTGCTCAATGGACCTATGCCTTTGCATTTCCCTAAATTGTCTATACACAAATGATTTTAAAAGCTATTCCCACAAATAAGAAAAGCCATAGATCTTCTTTGATCAAACAATGCTTTTGCATTTCCCTGACTTTCTATAAACAAAAAAGATTTGTCAAACTATTCTCTACATGCCACCTAATTCATGTTTATCTGAATAGCTTTTAAAATCATTTGTTCTTTGAAAAAAAATCAGTCGCTTAGAAGTACATAGTAACAAAGGAATCCAATAGCATAAAGCATTTAAATACCATAGACTGAGATTGACAATATGAGCAAAAAAGATTCTTGTCAACCAATTGTTGCATGTAGACAAAGCTACCTGAAAATATTGTTTTGTGTTTGTGGCACTAAAAGTATACATCATGCATTGTACTCATTTATCCACTTTGGCAATGTAACAGGAATAAGTACATACAATCCTGCTGGGGGACAATGGATAACAAGGTCAGGTTGAAGAATTAATACTATTTTCCCCTTGTGCTTCTATTTAATTGTTTGTTGTGTGGTATGTTGCGTAAGCTTCTGCTACTACTCAAGATCCATTTTCCAACATATATAGAGATTATTAACTTCCAAGATCCTCGACAACATGATTCATACTATCGAATGCTATTGAGTGAAAGCACATAGGCGACAATGTTAACGATTATAGATTTTGTAATCTAGATACTAGTGTTAAATGCTATTCATACCCAGCATTTGCTATACCCAAACACATTAGGTTACACGAAAAACAAAGAAAATGATAGATGTTGACACCTATGAATTAACAAAGCGCCCCCAAATATCAAACATTGAGTACGTGCTTAAGAACGAGGGACTTTGCAGATTAAGTACTTTTGCATACAATGTTGGTGATTGTTTGTTTGACTCATTACAGCTATTGCTTAACAATCGTTACACATCAATTCAATTACGAAATGGAGCTATAGATTACTTCTTGAATTGCCTTCAAAACAAGGACAAAGAAGCAATAAAATCATACAACTATGAACTAGACCCTGATACTCTATATACATTGCACAAAGTACATGATCCACAAACATACTTCCGCAGAATGCGATTATCTGCACAGCCACAAGCAGATTGCACAGAAAGTGGATTGTGGGGTGACCTATTTTGCATTCACTGGATATCCAAATGGCTGAATATACAAATCTCCCTTTGGTCAAGAACAACAGGAAGAAGGTACTTACAGTTCAATAGTTTTGACTACACAAAATCAGTCTCTATACTATTTCATGACATGAATTCTTTAAGTGGACACTTTGAACCATTGTTAGAAATTGAAACACAAAACATAAGTTCAAAACAACCCATAAGTTCACATGAAATAAAAAAATTGTGCCCAAAGTATCCTCAAATATCAAACATTAACAATGTCCTTAGAGCTGAAGGCCTTTGTAGATTAAGCACATTTGCATACAATGTTGGTGATTGTTTGTTTGATTCGCTTCAAGTGCTACTTAACAACCAGTACACCTCAACTCAATTACGCAATGGAGCTATAGATTATTTCTTGGCTTGCTTTCAAAAAAAGGACAAAGAAGCAATTAAATCATATAACAATGAACTAAATCCTGGTACTCTATATACATTGCACAAAGTACATGATCAAGAAACATACTTCCGCACGATGCGATTGTCCGCAAGCTCATGCAAAGACCATGGCGAAAGTGGATTGTGGGGTGACTTGTTTTGCATTCACTGGATATCCAAATGGTTAAAAATACAGATAAGCCTCTGGTCATTGACAACATCAAGAAAGTACTTAGATTTCAATGATTCTGGATATACAAAAATCTACTCTTATAATCGGGTTCCCATGATACAAACCTTGGCTAGACATTTTGAGCTGCTTCTAAGAATCAAAGCCCAAAATCTAACTCGCCCATGCTCTACAAGCTTACTCTGACTAAAAAAGTTGATCAGAAATCATCCACAATACAAAAATACTTACTTGACTAAGCCACATGCTTTGCCTAAAAACAAGGAAAATTTGATACCATTTGTCATAGCAGACAATTTAAAACATAAATTAACAATAAGACTTAATCACCTAAAGAACTTGATTAGAAAAGAAAAACAAAAAGAAAGTGTACCTAGCAGCCCAAAGAAAAAAAAACATTGACACCAATAGAAATTTATAAAACAGCAATACAAGATACACCAAAACACTCATGTGCAGTTTGCCAAGTGCTTTGTTTGAAGAAGGACATCAGGATTTTCAAAGAAAAACAAAAACAACTATACTGTGAGCTAGTACAATCAGATTCCTTACCATTCACAGATCTCATATGCAATGTATGCTACTTTGCATTGAAACAGTCCACTATTCCAAAGTATGCTACGCCACAAAAAATAAGAACTAACAGACCATTGTGCTATGTGCAAAACTTAACTCATCTAGAAGAACAACTTGTCTCACTTAGAATTGCATTCGCACAGATTTGGGAACTAGGGTTCAAAAGGTCTCAAATAGGCCTGACAGGTTCTATTATAAATGTCCCTGTTGACATGAACATTGTACAGAGAGCATTACCACAATCAATTAACAATACACAAACAATTGCTATTTCATTGAAAAGACGCTTCAAATACAAAAAAGCATTTCAAAAAGGCATGGTGCGCCCAAATGTCATCATGCAAGCTTTGACTCAATTAACAAGGACACCATTATACAAAATGCACGAAGTCCACATAAACCAAGATTGATAAGAAGTTCTCCAAATGAACAAAGAAAATGTAATGTGAGTCCACAAAATACAAGTGAAACAGAATCAGACAGTGAAATGGAAAATGAAAACCCATCAGACACATTGATACATGGATTCACTGAGTCTAGATGTATCCATAACATGGAGGACAAGATTATTGAAATTGCACCTACAGAGAACAAGTATCCAATTGGAATATTTAAGGACATCTATGCTGAAGAAATGAATTTCCCAACTTTGTTCTTTGGCAAACCACGTGATAATGACATTGTAAAAAACTTTACGTATCAGAAAATAGTACGCTAGGAGCTCTTACAGTCACAAAGACAATTTGCATATCATACAACAAACATTTTTTTCAAAGCTATAAAGGTTCCCATCATACCGCAATCACCCTACACCGACACAAGAATCTCGCGAAGGGCCATGGCTGGAAGCCATTTCAAGGAAGACGTTAAACACAAACCAAACCTAGAAAAATTTCTTAAATCAGATATTGGATATGTTGATTTCAAAAGAATAAGAATCTCCCCAAACTATTCACAACAACTTAAGAAAAATGTATTTGCTATGATTCGACAACTAGGACCACCAACATTTTTCATCACTTTCTCTAGTGCTGAGCAAAATTGGGATCCACTAATTCAAACATTACAAGAGCTGCATAATCTACACCAATTAGCACAAAACCATCAAGAATCTAATCACCCAACACACATTGACAAATTTGAACTAATCAAGAAAGATCCTATCACTTGTGCACGTTACTATAAACATAGAATCAATGCAATTAAAAAATTGATACTTATAGATGACTCTTTCTTTGGAAATGTCATTGATTACTTCTCAGTCACTGAGTTCCAAAATCGAGGAAATGAACATGATCATTTCCTCATATGGGTTAAAAATGCACCAATCTACACAGAAAATAACAACACGGATGTCATAGCTTTTGTTGATAAGTATATTACCTGCGACACTCAAAATTTGGAACCTTCTTTGGCAATGCTACACAAACACCATCATACAAAGAAATGCAAGAGATCAAGAAAACAACTTTGTAGGTACAATTTTCCTTTCCCACCAATGCAAAAGTCAACTATACTTTTACCAATAGTCCAAAAGACTGAAGCGATAACTACAAATGCCACTTATATCTCTTCAAAACTCCAAAAAGCAAAGTATGACGAAACATTCACTTTTCAAATGTTCTTAAAAGAATTAAACTTAAGTGACAATGAATACATTGAAGCTTTGAGCTCAACATTAAACAAGCCCACGCTTTTCTTACAAAGAAAACCATCACAAATATGGAACAATAGTTTTTCAAGAAAAATTCCAGATCTTTGGAAGGCTAATACAGATGCACAATTTGTCCTTAATGCATATGCTACTGCTATGTACTGTAGCTCATATATTGCAAAAGTAGACAAGTCAATGACATATGCATTCAAAAGAATACGTACAGACCACAAGCAAGACAATATTGATGCAATACGAATGGTGAGTAAACTTGGAAATGCCATGCTTAACTTGCAACAAATGTCATCACAGCAAGCTGCACATGTTGTTCTATCATTGCCATTAAATTACAGTTCAAGAAAATGTATATTCATTGATACGCGATCTGACAATGATCCTACATTTATACTCAAATCTGTTAAACAATTGAGCAATGAGCCAGATGAATCACAAAACGTTCTTGCAAAATCTATTATAGACTACTATTTAAAATGCCCTGAAACAATGGTGGACATATGTCTTGCAGAATTTGTTTCAAGATACAACAAATACGGTGCTAAAATTGAACCAAAGGCCAAACCGAATGTTATACGGTTTATCAATTTCAACAAACACTTTGATTTAGAGAATCATTGTAGAGAGCAATTGGTTCTCTATGTTCCATTTACCATTAATGAGCATACACTAAAACAAAACTTTGATTGTTGGGAACATGCATACATGCACCATGGACAAACCATTCAAACAAACAGTGCAAAGTTCGTCCACAGCCCAAACTCTGCATGGGGTGACATTGACAAAGCTATAAATGATCTTCAGTCTCTTGAAGATGAAAAGCTCATTGACCTGCCAATGCAAGCAAAGCTTTCCCAGAAAGAACTATATGACATTCAAACAGACCTTCCAAACATAGGTCATTCTAACCCAAATACCACATACTCCAATGGATTTCAAATTACAAAGCACCCACAGATTATAGATAACAATGAATACTACAAGTTAAGATGAATGTTAAATAAAGAACAACAAGCAATTGTTAAGGATGTTCTCATAAAAAAGATGAAAAATCCACAAAATCCATTGCACTTGTTTTTTACTGGAGGAGCTGGAACAGGGAAGACTTTTACAGCAAAAGCCATCTACCAAGCTCTCATTCGCATGTATAGAAATTTTGTTGACAATAATCCAGACAAACCCAAGGGCTTATTAACTGCATATATAGGTAAAGCAGCATATAACATAGGCGGATTCACATTACATTCAGCATTTCACATACCTTTTAATACATAAGAATTCCTGCCACTGAACACTGAAGTACTTGACACTATGTCAAAGCACTATGATCAATTGTGCATACTCTTATAGATTTAGATATCATTACAATTCAACATTTCTAAGTATTATTAGAAGACTATTTAACATAATGCAAAAATGCCTACAGATTTTGGGGAACCCTGATACCTTTTCATATTTTGTGGTGATCTTTACTCAGTACAACCCTGGCCTTGACTCGGTTTTCGATAGAGCTAGGCCTAACAATTCCAATTGAATTAATGCCTTATAGTTTCCTGAAAGACTACATTAAAATGCTATTCATTGGTGATCACCATGAGACAAAGATTTTCAACATTTATTTCCTAATTTAATAGACTCGAGTAGGCATCTGACAACCTATGACATAGGACTTTATATCAACAAATTTGCTTTTCATCATGTACCATTAGATCCATTACTTCCCGCGACCTTCTATAGGAGAGTATACGCCTGCTAATATAACAACAAATGCTATCAATCATTCCAACCCAAAATTGGTTGTGCTAGGATGATAGATGAAGTAACTTAGGGACCTTTAATGCAAATACCGCAGTGTATACCACACAACAACATCACCAAATATGCTTTAAACCAAACATTCTTGTTGAGCTTTATGCAGGCAATTACAATGTTCAAGATGGCCTTGTCAATGGTTCAGATGGAATTTTAAAGCATATACATCACAAAACAATATTGATATTGTTTGGATTAAATTTAATGACCCATCAATTGGACATCACCAACGCACAAAACTAGCACATTGCTATTCTACTATCATTGACAAAGACTGGGTGCCTATACAACGCATTACAGGGATAACCTCGAAAAATAAATAAATAAACAAGAATTGCTAACCCAGAAAACAATTCCAAGACAAGTAGCATGCACTAAATCCATACATCGATCCTAAGGATTAATGGAGGCCTTAGCTTTGATCCTACAGTGCATTTAGGATGCTATTGGACTAATCATACCACATGAAATAAAACTGTGAGAATCCATTGTCTCAAGCATAACCTTTTAACTACAAAAAACTCAAACATTAAAGACAAAATACAACTAGAAATGTCTCATCTTCAGACTTGTGCACAATGGCAACTTGATAATCTAAACACATGTTCAAAAAACAAATCACATATGCTCCTATGTACATTGAACACTCGTAGCTTGAAAGCACATACATAAGACATTGTCAATGACTATGGCATAATGCACATGATATCCATTCCAAGAAACACATATGCATCCCCTTTGAGCCAACACCTTGCCACTGCACTTTGATAGCTCTCCCAGACATAACATTTTGCCATGCATAGCAACTTTCACCGGAAACATTTGCCTTGCCAAAAAACAGCATTAACATGAAACTACAACATCGTTTACCACATTAACAGAATTATCTAACAAATTTGAACTCAATGTTTGTAATATTTATGCAAGACCCGTGAACTCTATAGATGAAATTAAATTGCAATGCTGTACAATTATTGGTCCACAAACTTTCAAAACATGCTGCACATTCTTAGGCACTTTTAATGTTGATATGTCTCTCTAAAGCAGAGATAAAAAATGCTTCTCACAGCTTATATGCAATGGTAACAACATACAACTTTATGTTGAACCAAATAAATAATAAAGATAGGCAATTCCATATTGGACTACATTTGGTCCAACACCTACAAATATATGCCTTACCTTATATTACTCCACATTATTGGATCCATCAATATTAAATCCACTTTTCCCTAAACTGCATTTCGCTGCTGTAATAACATAAATCTAACCTATAGAACTTATAGCCTTATATCACCTTTATGCATTGCAATGTCTTTTCCAATACTATATCCATTATTTGCAAGAGATCTATGGATGAAACTAAAAGGCAAGCAAAGCAAATACAAACCACACAAGAAGAATCAGTACAACGGTAAAGTGCCCATAGTATTATTCCTTCATACTCATTCGCCCAAATCACAAATATTCAAATAGCATTGTTCCAATTCTTTGTAGGACACCAAAAGATGTATCAAAAAGACAAGCCAAATAGGTGCAAATTACACAAGAAGAATTAGCACAACGGTAAAGTACTTTGTTCTACAATGTACTGCCAACTGCCCAAGTTGCTAATATAAAATTAGCATTTTACTGACATTATCCTTGTTCCTTGTAGGACAAGAGTCAAGAAACCTAGAATTGTTTCAATCGAACAGCTAAATGCAAGAAGAGTTGGAGACACCTTCCAGGGCGATGTCCTTGTTGTCTACAAAGCAACATTGGATAAGGCCAACAAAACACGGGAAATGCTACGTGCTGATCTGACAGATCACAAAGCAGAAATGACAATCACGTTAAATGTTAGTGGAGACCCCGTCTATCAACATGAGCCTAAAATAGTCTCGGGATCAACTATTTCAATATTAGATTTCCAAGTTGCACCTAGGACAGATTATGACAGAGGTGACTGTGATTGCATTTTGATTTTAACAGCCATAAGTAGCACTGAAAACATCCCTCGCCTCTGTCAAGAGTACAAATTCATCCCAAGTACAACTATCAGCCAATTGCTAACAACTGTAAATGAGTACCCAGCTGGCACAATAGTCAGACTGTAGTTGTGCTAGAAAATGGGTACCTAATTTGTAATTGATATCTCAAGATACAATCGACATAGATGTAAGTAATGTGTATTTCAGTTACGTAACTTTACCTCTTTCAGCCTAAGTTTTTAAATGTTCTGCAATTGTCTCTATAACAATTTCCGGAACAAAATCTAATCGTCTCATTGAATTGCAGTTGCTATTACAGTCAACATATGAGCAACAATACTTTGCACTCGAAGACCAATTGCATACAAATAAAACACCTGCAATGCTTTTCAAGAATGTTGTAAGAAAAACAGATCAAAGGAACACATTTCACACATGTAGATCAACATTCATTTGTACCTTGAATGACAAAAGAAGCTTGGAAAAACTCAACAGCCTACTACATTCAACTTTCAAGGTAACAACATTCTTTTTTAAAAAATCTAGTTCATCCAAACTTGTATTTTTGTGTCCTCTAACAATTTTGAACCATATTCTATAGGTTTCTGGTACTCTAAAAGCAACAAATGCATTTTCCAATCCATTTCATGCATGTTGCCCAAAATGCAAATTCAAATTTACTGCTTATGGCACACTCCAAGAAAGAACTGCTCACTGCAAACAGTGCAACCAGCAAGTCAATTATACATTCTGTTTGCAACTTAAAACCACCATAACAACTTATGACAATCAAACAATTCAGTCTTCAATTGACCAGGCCACCATGCACCATCTATTGCCCACACTGCAAAGGCTCAGCTATGAAGACTATACCAAGGACAAGTCAGCAGTGATATTCATCCTACAGGACTTCAGTGTTGAAGGACATTTTAGCCTTGACCAAAACAATGCCATTGTTGAAGCAATTTGCATTGACAAATAGACAAGAAACATCACCAGAAGGTAATAAAGTCATTCATATGTAGACTTTTTTTCTTTTCAACCAGTACCTCAAATCACTATTCATACAAACTATGTTTCTAATACATAGGATTTTGTTGGCTTTACAGGAAACTAGGAATAGAGGAGCAGAGATTTACATTGTTCAGACTTTTACTTTTTCTCCTTTCCATGCTCCAAGACATTTCACTGGTTCTCACATGTTACAGACATCTTTGGTTTTAAAATACTCTATTGCTATTATACATTTAGACACTTCTATAGGTTACTATGTTAAAGTATTCTAAAATATGGACATCTGAAACTTTAATTTTGTTTTTGCACCTATGAAGACAATGGTTCTCTATGTACATCTGACATATATGTTCAATAATTATTATCCCTCCATGTATAATGCCATTCAAACTATATAGTTTAAATGTTCCGTTTTGCATTCTGTCCTTCCTAGCTTTTCCAAAATTTGCTTTATGATTCTTACGCTTTCAAGAATTTATGGTGACCAGTTAGAAGTTATTATGGTTGCACACTCTAGACCCATTAACAAGTTACTTGAGACAGTAAATGGTTATTTTCCTTTGGCTTTTTTCCATTTTTTGTTGTTATTGCAACCAAGTCTCGCTCCTGCTTCTATGCATTGTACTTTATAGTCACTTTTCCATCATGTATTCTAATGTATAGAGTACACTCCTGTATACACAAATCCATTTGTTGCTTTCGCTGCATATATGTGTATTCACATGTATATATGCTTCTATGTCCATATGCACATACACACATATTCATGTGTCCATGTATTCATTTAAGCTTCTACGTATCCCTGTATGCAACTGCGTATACATGCGTTCATGTATTTATGGATCTGCCACTCTAGCCTTGTACCAATTTATTATGTTATATGGATAACGCATATAGTAACACTAATTAACACTAATTAACTATTTCACTGTACATAGTAACTATTTTCATGAATGCCAGATAAGCTTATGTGTATCAGGATACATATATACTGACACTAAAAACTACTGATTTATGATCTCTATTGTCCCATTTTCGTAGACATGTTACTATTACAATCAAGTGTGTAAAGCATTCATGTTCAAAGAAATTAGATACAGGAATGGCAATATGTTACACAACCTTGTCTTATGTCTTTATAGCAGTTTTTTCATTGCATTTCAAGAATACCAAAAACTAGTATTTTATTCATATTATTTCCATCTATGGCATTTACAGCTTTTCCAATAATTATTACAAGCATAGAGTTCAGTGTTGAATAGTTCTATTGTTCATGTGATGCCTATAACATTGTACCCTGGCCAAAGTACCCTGGACACGCGTGGCCTCCAAGCGATTTCACTGCCTTCACCTCGAGCCAGATGCCATTCAATGCATTTAATTTTAATTCATGTATCACGTACATCTACCCACCAGTTTGATAAACTATGCCTTTGCTTAATTTTAATCGATCAATTTATGTGCTCGCAGTTTCCTGATATTTTAATGCATTTAATCTGCATTCATGGACTACGTACCTCTAGCCGCTACCTTTTAAACTATGCCTTTGCTTAAATTTATTTAATCAATTTCTTTGACCACATTTCTTTGACAAGTTTTTTTGAACAATTCGCTTCCCCTCTATGCACTTCCATATTTTGCATATGTGCCTATGAGCACATTAACCACAACAGGTCACAAAATTCCTTTATCATGTATGCTTTCATCATAGCATGAAAGCTCAAAGCAATTGCAGATTCTAGGTTTTCACAACACAGGCTTACAGAACACAAAAACAACACACACAAAGTAATAAAGATGCATAGCAAGTGGCTTAACTCTATATTAAATGGCCAAAGTACCCTATCCATGCATGTTCACCAAGCAACACCAGCACGTTCACCTCCAGCCAGATGTCATTTAATGCATTTACTTTGCATTCATGCATTGCGCTTACATTTTCCTGATATTTTAATGCATTTAATCTGCATTCATGGATTACGTACCTCTAGCCACCAACTTTTAAACTATGCCTTTGCTTAAATTTATTTAATCAATTTATGCGTTCGCATTTTCCCAAATTTTAAAAACGAAAATGATTTATAAAGCTACTCAGACGAATAGAAAAATAGATAAATGCTAATTTTCCAATATATAAAATAGCTCTCCAAATGCAAACTGTACCAAAAAAAAAAAAGTAATATGTTCAATGGCAAAATGTGATTGGCCAATGCTGTCGGTTAAAAGCATTCCGGGCAAATGCATAGGCAAATTTAGAATACGTTCACAGGAAAGAGCTTTTGATTCTGAATCCATATGCATACTTTGATTCAAACTAGTGGATGAAGGTACATAATGCACTGATGCAAGCTCAATGCATTCAATGGCATCTGGCTAAAGGGAACGTTGTTTGCATTGCTAGTTACTCTTTGAATATATAACAAGGTTCAAGGAAAAAACTCTCATTACCACACATGTTGACATAATTTTCGTTCCAAACCTCTCTTTATGAGACCGCTTTGCAGTAATAAAAAAAATACAAACTTTACAAGGCTCACATGCAACCATGCATCTTGCTTGCAGTTACACTTCTACATGCATCCATGTGTACTGCAATACATGTATCTATGTGCGCATGTAGCCATGGATATAAGTATCTATGCAACTTCATATGCAATCCATGGATATTTCCATACATGTATATTTAAGCATTTATGTATCCTGCTATGCATCTATCTATCTATCTATCCATGCAACTATGTTTCTATGTATTCTTCTACCTATAGATGCATCCACGCATATATGTATGTCTTTACTACTTTCCAGATTAAAAAAAAACAACTTTGGAAACATCAACTTCCAAAATTAAATACCAATATGCACAGAGTCATCATATTACTCTAACTAGATGACTGTGAACTACATGTTACCTATGCAATCTAAATTCTAGAGATACATACCATCCTTATGCACCTATGCACAAATACATACTATCTAACATATATACATAATTATAGGTACACATATACACATGCAAACCTGTATACATGGATGCATACAAAGACTATGTTTCATGGGATTATTAAGGAGTTCAACTGCTTTCTATATGGTTCCATACTTTGCATGTATGTCTATGAGGACAATAATTACAGTATCCAGAACCAGAAACCAGTTACTTGAGGCAATAAATACTTTCTTTCCTCAGTTTTCTTTTACTTGCTCATTCCTTCCAAAGCTCTCTTTATAGCACAGTTGTGCATTGCCTCCAAGACTCACATGAATCCTTGGTATTTCAAGAAAAGATTCAATTGGATAACACTAAAAATGATCTAAACTATGATTTTATAATCAAAGTATCCAAATGCACTACAACAATCCGAAACCCAACTTCCATTTAACATGTACAATGACAATAAACAGAACGAAAAATGCATTTGCTTCAAAGTTTTTAAAGAAATTTCAAGAGATTGTCTAGCCATTGTCCAAAATATAGTTTTCTATTAGCATAGTCCTTCAACCTTCTTTAGGTCTAACTGCTACTTTGTTAATTCATTCTCTTTGAAAAGTCAAAATGTGAAATGTTCCCAAGGATAATTATACTTTTTTATCTCTTTTAATTGTTATATATTCAAAGACTAATTAGCAATCCAAACAACATCCCCTCTAGTCAGATGCAATTCAATGCATTAATTTTGTATCAATGAACTGTGTACTTTCAGCCATTACTTTTAATCGAAGTATGCATATGGATTCAGAATCAAACTCTCAAAATAAATGCATATATAAATGTGTCTTTTTCTTCATTTCATAATGTATCTATGTATCCATAGGTGCAATTATGCATATATCGATTTGTGCATATATCTTGTTATTTCTTTATGCATCTATCTATATATGTATGGTTGTATCTATGGGTACATGTATACCTTCATTTATGTATATATGCGCCTATGAATTGCATACACACATCCATGTATATATGCATCTATCAATAACTTGCATGGATACATGTATATATGCATCTATGGACTCATGTACCCATGTATATATGATAGCTCATTGGTTCCAAAGCCCTCTTTATAGGACAACTGTGCATTGCCTGCAAGACTCAGATGAATCCTTTGTATTTCAAGAAGAGATTCGAATGGATAACACTTAAAATGATCTAAACTATGATTTTATAATCAAAGTATACAAATATATAAATGTGTCTTTTCCTCCATTTCATTATGTATCTATGTATCCATAGATGCAGACATGCATATAACGATTTATGCATATCTTGCCATCTCTACATGCATCTGTCTATATATGTATGACTGTATCTATGGGTGCATGTATACATTGATTTATGCATATATGCACCTATGAATTGCATACACACATCCACCTATATATGTATCTATCGATATTTTGCATGGATACATGTATATATGCATGTGTGGACTGATGCATCCATGTATTGGTCTTTCTCTTTGTCTTTGGCCAAATGGCCCCTAATCACCAAAGTATCCTAGCCGCCCATGGCCGTCAAGCAATTCCAGCGCCTTCCCCACCACCCACATGCCATATAATGCATTTGCTTCAATTATTTTCACCCCTCCATGTGTTCACATTTTCTTGATATTTCAATGCATTTAATTTGCATTCAAGGATCACGTATTTCTACTCGCCAGTTATATAAACTATGCCTTTGCTTAAATTTATTTAATCAATCTATGCAATCGCATTTTACTGATTTTCAATAACAACAATAATTTATAAAGCTATTTAGATAAATAGAAACAACTAAATGCTAATTTTCCAATCTTGATTTATCAGAATACTGCTAGTTTTCCAATATAACAAAATTAAAAGTTATATGTTGACATACATTTATGCATATTGTCCATACATGCATATATGCATATATGACTTCATCCATATTTGCATATGTATATGAATACATCCTTCCATGTAACATACGCATTTGTACCTATATCCAAATATGCATACATCCATGTATACATGTGTTCATATGTCCATCTCTCCATGTAGTTCTGTTTTCAGTGTATACATGTGTCTATTGATGCATCCATGCATATACCTGTGGTTAGCTTTACGTATTTATCTCTCCATGTATTTAATGTTCTCCACTCCATCAGCATTCACATGTTCTTTGTTTTTATGTTCTTCCATATTTATTTTTTCCATAGTGTATGCATAAGAACTTCCACTTTGTCTTCTATTTTGACTCTTCTATCCATAAATATCATTATATTTTTATATCCACTCTTCTATTGTTGCATTTCAAGGAAGCTCAAGGATCTCACTACCTTGTTCAGTATGAAGGAGAGTGAGAAATGCAACATGGGTCTCTTTCCTGTGTTTATATTGACGGACTCAGCCCTATGATGATTTTTAAAAGAATAACCAATACCAAACTAGACATTCTTCCACCCCTTGTTACAAGAAATAATAACTTCATACCCTATTGATTCCATTTATTTCCATTTCCACCCTTGCACGTCCTTTCTTCTCAAATCAAATACATTTCAAAATCCAATTATTTGCTTCTATTGCCTCATACCAATGTGTTGCGTTCCTTTTTTCACTAAATCCAGCACTCTCATTGAAATTTTCATTTCTTCCATTTAATTGTAAGCATACAACTTGCAAACGATAAATTCATACCATTTACATTCGCATTCATTCTCATATCCACCATCCCATATCCTTGCCTCCCATGTCAAATACTTTTCATAACTTATTCATATACCTTATTTGCATCTCACCCTTTTCTCAATTCACTCCCTTTGTTCCACTCGCATAACTCATTCTTCTTTTTAACATTCACATATCTTTATCTATCTACACCTCAAATATACCTTCATCCATCACAACAAAATTCACACCATACCAAACAAAGAAATAGATGAAGAAAATATCAAGGTTATGCAAATAAACACTGAGGGCTTCAAAAATAACACTCATAACATATAGTTCTATTCAAGAGTTATTTTCATAATGCCTTTTGTAAACCTTGTTTATTACAGATCCCTAAAAGCGCGTATAACAGTTTCTTCAAGCCTATAATGTCTAATCAGATTTAACAAATATTGCTTCTCGCTTTTTAGTCTGTCCGATACAAGAAATCCAAGTAGGGTTTCATAGTGCTTTAAGGAAATTGTATACTTTGATTATAAATTCATATTTTAAACTACTTTTAGTATTGTTTATCTGACCATACATGGTTTTCTAGGGCTTGTTTGTTATGTGCCTTTGATTAATAGTTCAAATGCACACAAAGCTAATTGCAATCATTTCTTTCTTTGAATTGCTAGGTACTTAAAGGCTAACTAGCAATTGCCTAATTATTTAGATATGGGACAATACAAGGATGAATAAGAAAATATGAACTTGCCTAAATGATCATGAATGATAGAGCTATTTGGTAAAATGCTACATATACTATGACATTTAAGCTTCAAAGACTACCAATGAACAACAAAACCTTCAATACTCTCAGTTAACATGTAAAGGGCTGAGAAAAATTGATTTGCTAACTGAATGGGGTCATTTTACTTCAATTATTTAGCACTTATTCTTAACTGTTTAATCACAATATGACTAGATGGCTAGCTGGCACCATCCACAAAAAAGAATTTAAAGCAAATGCAACAGTAATTTGTTATATACACACATACATACATGGCAACATAGATACATGCATTCATATATACATAATTGCATGCATACATATATACATGCAAGCCTATATACATGGATGCATACAAAGACTATGTTTCATGGGATTATTGAAGAGTTAACTTGCTTTCTATATGTTTCCATATTTTCCATGTGTGCCTATGAGGACAATAACCACAATATTTAACAATATTCCTCTATCCTTGATAACAACTCATTGGTTCCAAAGCTCTCTCTATAGGATAGCTGTACATTGCCTACAAGACTCAGATGAATCCTTCGTATTTCAAGGAAAGATTTGAATCAATAACACTTAAAATGATCTAAACTATTACTTTACAATCAAAGTATCCAAATGCATTGCAACAATGCCAAACCCAAGTTCCATTTAAGATGTACAATGAAAGTAAATAGAAGGGAAAATGCATTTGCTTTAAAGTTTGTACAACAATTTCAACATGTTACACATGCATTTATAGATTGTTCTTTCTGTACCAAATTACATGGACACATCTATACATTTTTCCATGCACAAATGTTCACATGGATCCATATATTTATGCATTCCTTTGATATATGCTTTGCTGGTATATAATTTGTTTTCCCTGTTTTCCTTTCGCTTCCTACTTCAAATGCTACTTGAGCATCACTATGCTTTCACAGATTTGTATTTCTACTTGATTTTACTGTTTTCCATTCAAATTTCTTGTTCACATGTCATGTATGCTTTACACTCTTTGCATTCTGTGCACATGCATACATCTATACATGCATACCTCAAGCATTGTTACAAATGTTTAAGATTATTTCCATTCAATACTTCAAACAAAATAATAATACATTTTTGCTTCGTCGATAAGGTCATAAAGGAAATTTGTTACTGCAAATGTGGACATGCACCCATGTAAAGGTGCTAATGTTCATTGGTGTTTCTCTTTTCAGTCTTGCATCCTTAAATATCATTATATTTTTATATCTATTCATCTCTTGTCACATTTCGAGGAAGCTCAAGGATCTTGGAACTTTGTTTAGTCCAAAGGAGAGTGAGAAATGAGACACTAGTCTTTCTTTTGTATTTGTATTGAGACATTCAACCCTATGATGATTTTAAAAAGCATAACCAATAACAAAATACACATTCTTCCACCCTTGCTTGGAACAAAAGTTCACTTCATACCCTATCGAATCCACTCATTTCCATTTCCACCCATGCACATCATTTCTTCTCAAATCAAATACATTTCAAAATACATTTATACGCTTCTCTTGCATCACACCAATGTCTTACATTCCTTTTTTTTCTCAATCCAACTCACTCATTCAATTTTTTATATCTTGCATTTAATTTTAAGCGTATAACTTGAAGATGATAAATTCATATAATTTACATGCCATTCATTCTCACATCCAATTTCACATATCGTTCCTTCCCATATCTAATACTTTCCATAAGGCATTTATATACCTTACTTGCATTACATCATTCTCTCAATTCCTTCTCTTTGTTTCACTTACATGACTCATACTTCTTTACCACCCTTACACATCTTTATCTATCTATAGCTCAAATATACCTTCATCCATTAGAACAAAATTCACACCATACCAAAGGAAAAATTGAAAAAAATATCAAGGTTATGCAATTAAACACTGAGGGCTTTCAAAACAACTATGACAACATAGAGTTGTATTCAGGACTTCCTTTGAAAACGTTTTATACTATATCATGTTTATTGCAGATAACTAAGAGCACATATCACAGTTTCTTGGAGGCTAAAATGTATAGTCAGTTTTCATAAATATTTACATATATCCATGCATTCAAGTGCATTGTTGGATATCCTTAATACACTTGGTCAAAAAACAATAATGTATGATTCTTTTGTTTCGATCATAAATGTTCTTTTTATATCTGTCAAATGCAAATTGTTTCAGACATTTTTCTAGCTTTCTGCACATAGGCATATATACATTCTTGTTTACTTACCAGCTTGCATGGACACATGTACACATAGATCGATGCATTTATGTTTACCTTCATCCATACATTTATGCATTCCTTCGATATATGCATTGCTAATAAATAGTTAATTTTCCCTGTCTTCTTTTATTTCATACTGCAAATGCAATTTGAGTCTCATTGTTAAAATACAGTTCTATTCAAGAGTTCTTTTCAAAACGTCTTTTCTAAATCCTGTTTCTTACATATTCCTAAAAGCTCATATGACAATTCCTCCAAGACTATAATGTATATTCAGATTTCACAAATATTTACATGTATCCATGCATCCAAATGCATTATTAGATATACTTTATACACTTGTTCCACAAACACTAATGTATTGCTGGTTTGTTTCAATCTGTAATGTTTTTCTACTTCTTGTTTAAGCTGTAACTTGTTTCTAACATTTCTAACTTTATGGACGCAGGCATATATAGATTCTTCTTAACATACCAAGTTAAATGGACACATGTACACATTCGTGCATGCATATGTCTTTACATGGATACATATTTTAATGCTTTCCTTTCATATATGCATTCATACTAACTAGTTTATTTATCTTGTTTTCTTTCATTTAATACTGCAAATGCAATTTCAGTCTCATCACGCTTTCAAGCTTGCTCTGGTGCCGACGATGCTTTTCACTATTTTCTGCATTCTGTGCACATCGCTAAATGTCTACATGCCTCCATGTACACTTTATGCTTCAAGCATTGTCACATACATTATAAGAATATTTTACTATAGATTATTATAATAATTTAATGTTTATACGCAAAGTGCTACAAACATGTTGATTATTTTATTGTACCTACATTTTATCTTACCTAATAAAATTCTTTATATCTTTTCTAATTATTTTTTTAAAAAAATATATACACAAAAAAATATTCATTCGTAATTCATTAGCAACATTCAAATCTAATTTATAATAAAATTAATACCTTTGTACAGTTTCATCTAAGAATTTATCGTAAAAAATTTTACACTTATTACATTTTCATAAGTTAAACTATTACATTTTATGTTATATATACACAAATTTAATCTTAGGTAGTAAGGTTCTTTATTATAATTTTGCAAATTACTTATTGTTTATTATATAAACACAAATTTTTATTCATATTACATAAACAATATTAAAATCTTATTTATAATAAAATCAATAGCTTTCTAGTCACTCATCTAACAATTTACTGTAATATAATTACATTGTTCTATACACGAAAATATCTTATCATATTACATACACAGGATTTAAATCTTACTTATAATAAAATCAATAGCTTTATATAATACTAATCTTCACACTACATTTAAAAAAAAAAACATTCATTAATCTTACAAAATTTTATACTCAAATGAGCTACCCCTATCAATCTTCCACCTAACACTACTGTTCCTATTAGCACTTGCATATTCTAATATGATAAACTAAAATAACTCAATTACAAATATCTCTACACCAAAATTTTGTTCCATTTAAAATGACTAATGAATTTTTCAATCAACAGGTTTTCTAAATAAAAAAAACATTGCACTAGTCATAAATAGTTTATTTCTCCTGCTCTCTTTCATTTAATACTATAAATGCGAGCTGCGTCTCCTCCTGCTTTAAGACTCGTTCACATGCCAGCTATGCATCTCACTCTTATGTGGATTGTGCACACGTGGATACATGTACGCATATATCTCTCATGCATTAGAAGTGTTTCCGATTGTTTGCATTCAATAATTAATAGAAATTAATAATGCATTCTTCCTTCCATATTCAAAACCCCACGTATACATGATACCCATAAAAAAAAAAATCCCCTTGCAACCCTCCACACGTGTTGCCATTTCACATGTCCCTATGGAACACGTTCCCCATGCATCCTACAAAATTTAAATACATTTATATTCCTATTTGTTGTCTCTAAACTTATCCTAACTCCTAGCTACATGCCTTTTACCTCTCGATAGGAACTCGATGCTCGCGTCACTTGTTTATATTACTATTATTAGTCCCTATATTCTTATAAGGCGAGGAACTGTACCACGCCCTCAATCTTACATTAAAATTGTGTCAGAAATAGCGCAGAAAAATAAAGATATGGTTTTGGTGATGTTCTGGGGAATATTTAGAAAAAACGATTTTTTTTTTTTGTTCTTGCAATTTTGTAATTGGCAGGTGTAATTTTCCTTGTGGTTTTGGCATTTTCTAAATTTTTTTAATAGTAATAATTATTGTAGGGAGATTTATTATTGGAAATATTTTATAGTTTGTTTGTATAGTCATGTCTTGTCATGGACTCTTCTTGGGGACATGTGGTGTCTTGAGCAGTACATTTGCACTTACTATTTGTGTCTTCTCATTTATTGTGAGTAGACTGAAGTGCAATCGTCATTAGTGGGTTATGGTGTGAAGGTTTAAGTTTGTCAAGCAAACTGTTATTCGCATTGTTTGTTCATTTGTTCAAGTTGTTTGATAAGGCTGAAGTTTGTGTCTGTTGGGAGAGTTTTCATCTACTGTGTTGGAAGCAAGAAAGGTGGCGTTTGTAAGTTACTCTATCTTTTATGCTTTGATTTTTTTTGTTTGCATGATGGTTTGCTCGGATTGGAAACGAGAAAGGTGGCCTTTGTAAGTTCCTATATCTTTTACAGTGTCGTTTTATTGTTTTTTGTATCTTTGCATTTTATGGTTAATTTCCACTGTGTGCACTCATGCATTGCAAGTGCACTTGAATTTATTAATTGTTAGCTATTCTTTATGGGTTAGTGTCTGTTGTCGAGTGAAATACATAGTTGCACTTCATTAAATATTTATTGGTTTTGAAGTTTTAATTATGTTGGGCAAAGTGTTTTTTGTGTTGTTTGCCCATTTTCTCGGGTTGTTTATGTGAGTGTAAATATGGGTTAGTCTTTCTTCTTCGGTCATTTGCAATCATGGGTTGCTTTTATGGGTTGTTGACTCTTGTTGAGTTAGATACTTAACACCATAATTCGTTGATGTGGATTTCTCTGCTACCCGTGATTAAGAATGGGAAGTAGCTAGTTGCACTTCAATCTATTGGGTGAAAATGAGAATTGTTCGTATTTGAAGTATTTCTTGGACTTGAAGTTTAAATTTTGTCGAGCGAAGTGTTATTTGCGTTGTTTTCTTATTTGCTCAGGTTGTTTGTCTGGGTGTATTTATGGGTTAGTCTTTCTTGTTCAATGAAGGAGCTAGCACGATAGTGTGCTTTTCATAATTAAGAATGAAAATAATATTTCTTGGGCACGCATGCATTGCAACTGCACTTGAATTTATTTAACAAATATGAAAATTAGGTCTAGGTAATTGGAAAATGTTGTTGTTGTTTGCATTTTCTGCATGCATGCATTGCATTGCAATTGCACTTGAATTTATTAAATAGCAATGAAAATTAGGCCCAAGTAATTGGAAAATATCTGGGTATAAAATCATTAAATTTGTGTGTGTTGAAACGAGGTGTTGGTAACTTGGTATGCCTTTTATAGTGTTGTTTTATAGTGGTTTGCATGTTTGCATTTAATGGGTCAAGGCGTACTGTTTGTAGTTGTTTTCATTTTGTGTGTTAATGTTTATTCTTTGCTATCGTTGATTGCTTGTATGGGTTAGTGTTTGTTGTTGACTTAAATACTTAATAGCGTAATTCATTAATATCGATTTCTTTACTAGCCATGATTAAGAATGGAAATACCTAGCTGCACCTATGTCTTTTATAGTGTCATTTTTATAGTTTTTTGCATCTTTGTGTTTTATGGGTTAATGCATGTTGTTTGCATGCATGCATTGTAACTGCACTTGAATTTGTTAAATGACAATGAATATTAGGTCTAAGTAATTGGAAAATGCCTGGGTATAAAATCATTAAATATGTTGCTATTGAAAGGGTTTATGTCTATTTTCATAACTGAAGGCAATTAGAAAACTTTCATGCAATCTAAGAGAGTATGCAAGTTTATTTCTTCTTGTAGAATAATTGCAAATTATATAGTACTATTTTATGTATTTTGAAATCTAGCGGTTTAAAATCTAGTTAAATGTCTTTAGATATGAAAGAAAATTTTGAAAAACGTTTGAAGTCCAAATTTTGAGAAAATCATTGCAATTGCTCTAGTTGTAATTGTTTGCTAAATATTAACGAGGTTGTATAGGTTGGGACAAGGATGCTTCATGCATTTTTGCTTCGCACGCTATCAATTTAATCTAATTTTTATTTTCATGTTTTTGTAATTAAATTTATATTTTGTAATTTAAGTTGAAGGAATCTAATTTTCATTTGCTATAAATAGATTCAAGTGTGCTTGCCATTATTGGATTATGATGTTGAGTTTAGACTGTGTCAAGTAAAGGACTTTGAGAATGGAAGTAATTGTTCCTGTGCAACCTACAATAATTATTATTATTAAAAAAAAAATTAAAATGTCAAAACCACGAGAAAAATTACAACCGCCAATCACAAAATTGCAAGAACAAAAAAAATCGCTTTTTCTAAATATTCCTTAAAACATCACCAAAACCATAACTTTATTTTTCTAGCGCCATTCCCCAAGCACAATTTTAATAAGCAAGATTGAGGCGATAACATTAGTTCCATGTGCCGAAAACGGCAAAAGCCAATGAGCAAATTGCAAAAACATGTAAATTTAAAATATGTATATATACATATATATATATGTGTGTGTGTATGTATATATATTTGTATATGTCCATATGTATATGTATATATATGTATGTATGTATGTATGTATGTATGTGCATGTATCATCGTCATTTTATGTTTTATTTCTATGTCCCTCTCACAGTTTTCTCATTGGCTACTAGTATTTTCCTCATGGCTTTCTCATTTTCTAATATGCAAGCTCTCATTTATTGTGAGTAGACTAAAGTGCAACCGTCATTAGTGGGTTATGGTGTGATGTTTAAAACTCGTCGAGCAAAGTATTATTTGCATTGTTTTTTTATTTGCTTAGATCCATGGAAAATCAGACATATCTTGAACAAATAGACATCCTCCCATTTCTATCGCTCATTCATGGACACACAATAGATTTGAATTAGAGAAATT